>VWYH01005913.1:1249166-1292169 GCA_013399365.1 Pampusana beccarii
CAAAAAAAAAAAAAAAGAAAAAAAGAGGGGGAGCAGAACTGCAACAAAATTCTCCTTCCTCCCCTTCTCCTTCCACAAGGAAAAGCTAGGAGTGAGCTGGCCAAAAGCACACCTGTAACAGACTAATGCACCTTCTTCAGTCTTCTTTCCCCACAACCCTTCAATATAAATCATCACTAAAACAATTTTAAAACAGCAGAGTATAATGACAGAAGAAAAACCTATACTTTGTTAGACTATCAAAATCCATTTGAGGACTTTTTCTATCTCAAAATACAAGAAATAAGCTGCAAACACATGGCTGAGACTATTCACCCCTGTCACTTAACACGTCAGACAACATCACCTTCCCCTGGACTTAAAAATCAAGGTAACACCCCATCCTCCCCTGAGTGATCCGGACAAATGTCAAGCCGACACATTTAAGGGAAGCTCAGTTGTGTATTTCACCTCCCAGCAGCATCTGTTCAGCTTCAAACCCTAACAAACATTAAAAGTTAGGTGGCTATGATGAATCAATTTCCCCCCTCATTCCCTAGATGAAAAAAAGTACTTGAACCCAACAGACATCCAAATATCTAGAAGGTGAGACACATATAAAAGCCCCTAATAAACCTTTAATTCGAGTTTGGTTTCGTTTTCTGTTTGTTTTTACAGGACAGGGTGACAAATTACAACAAACATCTGCTTTTCCTCTAATGTTCAGGTATTATACACATTCCCCTCTGTCTTGCAGGAAGGGATATTGGTCAACTTAACAGTTTAAGGTAAAATAAGCTGCATAATAGTACATATTACAATAATAAAATGTACAGTGTTTACAAGAAATATATTTCAGAAGCAAGATAGATGCATTTGCATCAAGGCGACCTTTTAAAATGCCACAACTATTTTTACATTCACTCTTGCAACAGGTCACAAGATGGGGTGTCACTAAGGTCAGGTTAACAAATCACTATGATGCACATCAAATACAACAACATTAGTTTATATACATATATATAATACATATACATGTATATTATACATATACATATATGTATATAGTAAAACTCATCAAAATCTACCAGACCTGGCACAATCTACTTACCCATCAAAAATATGTACTTGTCCTCGGTAAGTAGAATTCTGCATGGCTGATTATATATTATATATACTCATTCATTAGCATCTGAGACATAAAACTGAGGATTTAAAATTTTTCAGTTAACAAACTCTCCAATAATAAACATGGTGCCCACAAAAGCACAAAGGTAAGGCACAATAGGATTTTCTGTTGCAGAATAGTGTGCATCATGTTTACTTAACCGTAATAAAAACGTGCATTATTTGTGCAAGTTCATGCTGCAAATCCATCATATCTACAAAGTAAAGTGAATTTCAGTAAAATTTGTGGGACTGGTGTGCTTCCAGTCTCACCTTCTACAGGATGCTCAGCTGGATAACTAGATAAAATTGTTGTAGGAGTGGGGATTAGTAAAGCCAATAATCTTAGATTTGCAACTAAGCTTCTCCGCAACAATTCTGTACTTCTAGGTAAATGTTAGTAAGTTTACAAGCCCGGAATCACAAAATGTACTGCCAGCTGTACGTCCAGTTCACATCAGCCAAAATTGTTGCAAGGAAGCATGTACCTTTTAAAATTTTAACAGGTAACTGGTTCATTAAAACAAATTATAATGTATTGGGAAAGTCACTTAATCCCAATGGTATTTTGTCACAGCCCTGGCAATTGTAATAATAAATACAGCTTTTCACAAAATATTTTTCCAGTATCTGCCAATTGCTTCTTTATTGCTCACAAATTTGAATTCATTACAATTGGTATCAGACCTTTCACACAAAATCATAGTCAGGTATTTTAATATAAAACCTATAAAAGATATTTAACCTGTATCTAACACTTCAAGGTATTTGGCCTCTTGTCATGGTACGGCCAAAACCATAGAAAACATTAGGTTTTGAATAAAATAGGAAGCTTATTCACTGCTTCAATGCAGACATCCTCACAGAATACAACCATTTTTGCCACCACCAGCATTTACATTTATATACAAAGCCTAGTACATCCACACTCAGTTTGTTTTCCCTCACACTTATATGCAACCACTAATGCCAGATTAACTTTCCTCATACCCTAGCTGCAGAAAAAGATTCTTATACAGCAACAAAAAACTAAAATTGACTGAAAAAGAAACCTTAACTTATTCACCATCAGGAACTGTAGGTTGTTCGTTACAAAATACCCACAAGATTATTTCACAGGAAACTATGGAAATACAGGAAGTCGTCATTTCTCCATGCTTTCGTATTTACCAAAAACACTTCTTGGTGCAAAAATACAGTCACCACATCTGAAAAACGTATGATGAAGTTGGTATTCCTCATGCAAAACTTAAATGCATTGGTTTACTATAGTCACGGAAAAACTTCCTGAAGCGATTTTTTGTCTTTTGTCAGCTCAGTATTACTGCCTCATTGCTAAGTCCCTTTGGAAACAAGATTTCTGGAACGTTCAAACTTTTATTTAATTCAAAGTATTACATACAAAAAGCACTAAAAAAGGAAGACGGCAGCCAAACAGGAAAACTCCTGTTGCAAGTAACAGTCCTAGCAGTTGTAGAAAGTCTCCTCAGGAACTTCCCTGAGAATTAGTTGTGCCTGTCCGAAGACGCAGATGTGACATAGAGTTCATGTGTTTATTTGATGGCTTCAGTGGAGTGTTACAAGTAAGAGCCTGGGGAAAACGATGATGATACCGATCTAGCCGCAGGTATTTTACTGTTACCAGCTTTCCTATGAGGCAAAGAAACAGCAAAAGAGAAACCTTCTAGTTCAGCATTATTACATTTTCCTTCAGGACGTAATACACACAATCACATCATTACACTGAATTTGGTTTCCCAGTTAATGACTACTAAAAAGATCCAGTTTTTGTTACAGCTCAATACTTTATATATAAAACCCTTCACCATTTAAAATAACTCCAAGTGTACCCATCTTGTCATTTCCACCCATGTTTGTTACAAACGCCCAGTTCTTACCATCAAACCAAGAGCCATGTAATGCCTTGAAAGCCTTTCCAGCGTACTCTGGAGAGAGACACTTCACATATACACAACCCTGCATTAAGAAAAAACAAACAAACCACCAAACCCTTTCTTTAAGTCCAACAGACAAGGATAAACAAAGCACTAGGCTGTTACTGCAAAGACACTTACCTCACGTGAATTTTTGTCAACAGCAATATGAACAATTCCATCATTATCACTACATTTCTCCAAAATCGCTTCTTGAATTGCTAGGTGCCAGTGATCACCTATTTCCCTATGCAAACAACGAAAAATTCAATTAAGCACATCATTTTTAAACATTGACAACCATCTCATCCTTCCCCACCGAGTCTGGTTTCTCTGTAACTTGACATAATTTCCTGTTAAGTGCCTTTGGGACAGTTTTAGTACTTTAGCAATTGAATATTCAGTAAATCAGGTCTTACGGTCCTGTGGCAGTTGCACTTTCCCCCCCACACCCTGAGACTGGTGTGGCAGTTGCACATCCCCCTCTCAGAACTGGGCCTTCAATGGGCAGTTAATGGCTCTTTGAGGAGACCCAGAGCCGGTGGGCAGGGTCATCAGCAGAGGAGGGGCCAAGCCTGCCCGCAGCCCAGAGAAGTGGAGAAGCTTCTGGAATGCCCACAGCCAGATCTGAGCAGACTATAAATGGGGTTCCCACCGAAGACCCCCTTTGTGTGGTCTTCTCGGAGCTGCCGGTCTGCCATGCTGCCGGAGTCACTCCCCTTAGATAGAGCAGCTATCTAAGGTAATTCCCCGGATTGGGAGAGCCTCACGTCTGTGGGTGGTAAGTAATAAATTACTGAATATATATCTTAATAATTCCTTGCCTGAGATAGGCAAGGTGTAAGTTCCTTGCCAGGCAGTCAGGAGTAAGTCCTGGCCACAACAGGTTACCGTTTCTCCCTTGTGGGTAAACAGCCAGAGAGGGCTCCGGTTTTATTTTCTTGTGAGTGTGTGTATGCACGCTGTGGATCTCCATTATTTTTATTTCGCTGTATCCCAAATAATCTCCTAACCTGATACCCGAACCTATATCTTATGTTATTGGAGTGCTAGTTAATTGTATAAACCCCGTTTTTAATCAGTTTATCGGCGGTACTTTTCTGGCCAGAATAAAGTTAGTTTTGGACCTTGTTGTTCGCCGAAACTTATTTTTGGGTGCCTCCGTGACAGGTCCACATTAGAAAATCCAACCCTAACCATCAAATGGAACAATCTGTAATTGAAGTGGGGTGGAGGTGTATCCTGCCCTTCCAGCAGCCTGCCATCATCACCTTGCTGTCTGAAACCACAGTCATTAACTCATCTTCTCACATCTGCTCAGAGATACTGGCCATCGTTCCAAGGAGAAGGCCACTCCTAGGCTGTTCATGCTGCTATGGAAGAGGAGTAGGAGAAGCAGGAGAAGAAGGGGCTCTGCCCCTTTACTCAGAGGAAGAAAAAATGGACCCTTCCAAAAGAATACAGAAATACAGATGGATAACTGGTTTTACTTACATAACTGGATCAAACATATTGCGAATCTTTAGACATGGTGTCAAGCTGTTCGGTGGTGAATTTCTTCTATCTAGATGAAACGCTACAAAGAAACATAAATTTAATAGTATTTATTGACAGGCATAACACCATCTAGTTAACAAGTGTCAACTTTATACATTATAACTTTTCTGGTTTTACTCAAAAGAATACTTTCCTTCATATACGAAAAGCTTCGAGCAAATTAAGTTCCCCACAGTTGTGTTCTGCACTGAAAAAGACACACCACACTTAACTGAATTTTTTAGATTTACAACTTCTACATTTTAAAAGATAATGCACTCCCTTATATCCAGGCCATAGTACACGGAAAGAATTCAGGATATTTAAAAAAATACCATACAGATGAAGAGAAAATATTTGCATTACATCTCCGTGAAAAGACAGATATTCTTAACATCTGGAGCACATTTTTTGAGCTGCAGATTAACCATTCAGTTTTAACTGCCTGATGAATTTTCATTTCTTCCTTTTGGGGCAATATACTGCCCATCTAACTAAGAAATAGGGAGACACTTAGATGGATGCTGTATTGCATCTCTATTGCAATAACAACAGACATAAGAAGAAGATGTAAGAAGAAAAATGAAGTTAAAAGTAACAGAGTAACTCTTTCAAAGCTGAATGATCCCATGAAATGCACTCTGAAGTTCTAAAATAAATATTAACTTCTCTAAAGTTCACAAGTTCTGCTTGTGGGAGTCGCAACAGAAGACTGCACCATGAGAAGAGGAATAAAGGAGCCCCTCAGATTCAGATAAGGTAGTTCCACAACTTGAGAAGGGCCAACAAAGCAGCAACAGAAATGGAAGGGGGGTAAATTGGTAAAACAACCTCCAAGGCTTGAAGGAAGTTTTGCTTTGAAGACTTGAGATGAGCAACTTCAAGAGTTTAAACATAAGATTAAAGATCTCAACAAGACAAAACGATATTCCCAACTGATGCTAATGCTTCTCCTTTGGAATCCCCACTTTGGAAAAGCCTGACAGATTCAAGATGTTACATTCCAAGTGTTAGAAGTCTCAGTTTTGGGCAGATGACACTAGATGTCAGTGCTTCTTACTGCTGACCTTTTAAAATTAAAATCTTGCAAGTATATCCAGAATACACGAACCACTCTTCTGCATGTCACCAAACCAAAAACCCTGTCACGCAGAAGAAATTCAGTCATATGGAAGACATCGCACATGAGAGATGAGCACTAACCAAGAGAAAATTCACTGTCTGCAGATATGGCATAGACAAACTTGCACCTCAAGAAACTCGAGGCAAAAAAATATTACCAACTAGAAATCAGAAGAGGTGGCCTCCAAATCTCATATGGAACCTACCATAAGTTCCCCAAATAACTAAAAATATTCTTACTAGAGCATACACAGAGTCCAAGTCACCAACATCTGTAACAACTGTTTTTTTCTTAGGAATAGATTTCTAAATATGCTGGTGACACTGCATCTATCTCTGAGCTGCCTATAGTTTAAGGACAAGTCCTTTTTCAATAGCACATGGTTTTGTAAAGTTTTTTGCCCTTGATTAAAAGTTATACATAGGGTACACAATAAAAACTTTACAGAACTAAGCAACATTGAAAAATAAATGGACTTACCTTACTCATGTAGGTTGGCTCCAGCAGATCAAGGGGAGGGTGAAATGTCACCAGCATATTGTACACTGGGGCACACCACCATACTGGAGAAGGTGATCTGGGGTGGCCTAGTCATGGACCTGGACCTGAAAAGGTGTGGGGTTGATGAAATTATGTGCTGATTATTAATAGCTAGTTTTATTCAGCACATGGTTTTAATCCAAGGACAGAGCATGGTGAGGCTATTTGCAGAGACCCTAGGTCCAGAGGATCAACATTTCTGCAAGTTGTTTATGACCTCCAAAAAAAAATACTGTTATTTGAGGCAGCCGCTACATCACTGAGCTATGCAAAAGTAACTATATGGGGAATGCGCTCTTTAGTGCAGATACCTATAGAACCCAAACTTTAATTTCTAATAATCTTGATGTGCTCTTGATTGGAAGATCTCAAGTGCTTGCAGAGATGACTTCAGCAAGAGCACACCATCAGCACTGGCACAAAACTGATCTTCTACTAAGTTAGTGTAACATCATACTAGTAGAGCAAGTGGGCCCAGGGCAGTGCAGTACATGAAAATAAAAATTAATTCTGCTTTTTCTCAATATCTCAAAGTCGCCATAAATCAAAAGAAAGTTTTGCAACTTAGATGGAGGTTTTTGTGTACAAGGAAATAAATGGCCACAAAAATCAGAGATGTACAAATAAATGCTAGCACAGTAATAAGCATTAAAATGTATTCTAGAAATGGGACCAAAAGGAGAGGCTAGAAAAGACACAGGCAAAGAAAAAGTAATGCTGTACCTACAGCAAATAGCATAGTTAACAGATGTCTCTTGAACTTCATTACACACCTATAACAATTAATTTGCCTCCCCCTGCCATGTTCCTCCCAAAAGAGCAAGTTTAAGCAACAAACCTATTCAGATTATAGTAGTGATTATTTGAAAAGTTACACTGTCATGGAGCATACAGAAGATTCTCCTCCCAATAAGAGCGCATGCAGGCATTCTTTTGGGATACCAGTCTAAGCTACACTATAATTAACTAAGCACCTCACCTGTCATTTATTTTCCTAAATAGGTCTCAACAGTAAAACTTGCAAGATGAGGGTAAAATGGTGGAGATGAAATAGGAAAGCAGAAGCACAACTTTGTGCAATGAGTCACTGACAAGAAAATTTTTAGGACTTTCATAAATTCCCCTTTGGGACTAGTGAGCAACTTCAAGAAAGAGATGCTGCTTCGTATTTCAGTCATAATGTACTTTGTTTTATTACCTTAAACTGAATATGACTGTTTCATTCCAGATTCAAAGAACAGCAACAGCTAAAAGTGAGTGCTTTCAACGACCTCTTCATTGCTGTGACTGGAATATGTCTATGATGGAAGACGTGGCTCTTGCAGAGACTTCAAAATTAATATCTAAGAAATTGTAGTATACCTTTCTAAATGTCCTGAATTACTACTGTATTCTTGCAGTGAAGGGATTCCCTAGTATCACCACCATGGATTACAAACCAGCCCAATAGGTCTTTAGATGTGGATTTGATGCATCTGATAAGGTTGAAGACTTGCATCAAATATAGGTAACCATGTTTCTGTAGAACAGATTTATTCACGTTAAGCCATAGATAACTAATTCATTAAGCACTAACCCTTCTTATCACAGGTAAGAACAAGAAGATGAAACATTTAGTTGAAAATCTTGAAGCTACACACTTTCATACAACACAAGATTCTTCAGTAAACGGGAAATCAAACCGAAAAGAAACTGAAATCAAAATACTACTAAATGTTATAATCAGAGGAGAGTGTGGTTGACTTGGGGTTTAATACTGTTAGGTTCAGTTATAGAAGACCAGCATGGGATGGATACAGCATTTTACAACAAGCATAAAATATTTTCCACAGTTAAGAATAGAGCTGCTTTTTTTAACACTGAGTCAGGATTATATTCTCACAAACTGGGGAGGAGGGGCGTCATTCACCCAAGGTAACAGGTTACCTTCCACGCTGCAGGATGAAATATCACCCTAGACGTGCTACTTCAGAGAACCTCTTTATCTCATCTCATGAGCTGTCAAGGAACTTCAGCTACTGCTGTTAGCTTAGCTACATTGGAGTTTTGCCTACCTATTTTTTTTTATAGCTCCAGTTATCAAAGGCATGATAGGACAATAGTATCTGTTCTTTCAATGGAAAACTGAACACACTAGAAGTATTTTTTTTTTTTACCCACTGATTTAATTACACTTTGGTATGATCAACATGATTTTTCAGTTGACAATTCTCTCATCAATTGTTTTCACAGCATCACTTATATTTGTCCATCACCCCACAATGAGTTTACCTTTTTTTTTTTTTTGGACAGATACATCTAATGTATCCAGTAGGTAATATTTCAAAGGAAGTCCATCCGACTCTATTCTAATCCAGTAAAACAAAAACTCCCAAACTGTCTGTCAAAACAAGCTGCATCCTGAAGGACCTGGCAAAGTGCCACAGTGATGCTTGAATTCTAGATGCTGGCAGACAATAGAGCCTAGATCTTCACGCATGCTACAGGTCCCATTTATGCATACTGTCATCTACCAATATCCTAGTACACACTGATAGGTCAAGAGGCTTACTTTTTCCATTGCATATACTGTAGTTATTGTGCTCTGCTACACAGCACTACCAGATCGCAGAGGGTAGGGGGAAAAAAAAAAGTGACCTTGAAATTTATTCACAAGATTCAAACCCAACAGTTCATTCTGATTTTGTACGTGTTGAGTTTGCTCAGGATCTAGCAGTCTTGAAGAGCAGATTTATGAACTTCTCAAAACAGGAGGGTGAACTTAGTTCCAGTTGATTTATACCTCCAAAAATGAAGAAAGCGACACATACATGTAGAATTCCTAACATCAAGAAATAAATAGCTGTGCAAAAAGTAAGAGACTTACGTAATGGAACTATTTCCAACAGTCATAGGAAAACAAGGAATGCAAAATAGAAAGAGCCTTTGCATGTGAAAATTGGCTTTGCCTGCTGACTACTAAGCTATACAGAGCCCAAATGACCTATGTAATTTCAGCCACTTCTATTTCCATGCCTTTCTGTTAGAGCTAAACTACGTAATTTCAGTTCTTCCAAGATCTTTGATGAACTACAAACATAATAAGGAGAAAATTTGCTATAAAAAGGACTGAAACAGGACAGGTCTTAACATATCCTATTCAACAGAAAGCATAAAGTCTTAAGTACATCATCTAGGCAACACAGAGCAAAAAGCTACAGCTGATAGACAAAAGTATGCTGTCCACATTCACAATATGCTCAAGCAGGTACAGATGCTCAAATTCAGGTGGGATCTAGCAGTAGCTACTACAGCTGCTGTCTTTCTAGGAAGTTTTGGAAACTACTGTTCTGCTGGGAGTCTCAAATGTGTATTCTACACAGTAAAGCAGCATGTGAGCTACCACACACACTGGAAAATCCAGTCAGATTTCTAACTCAGGACAGAATGTTATGGAGTGATCTATATCGTAACCAAAAGGACAAGAAAAACTGAGAGCAAATGAGTAGTAAACGAGAAGTTCCAGAACTCTCAAGTGTCATGTTTCACAGCCGGTACTGAACAATAAACTACACAGAAGATTCAGCTTTCTAATATACATAGTTTGCAGAAGCTATGTTCAACTTAAGTGTTTGAAAAATCGTAACAGTATTACAAAGATGGAACATAGACAGCTATTGACAAAACCCACCATTTCTGCACTGCACCTAAAGCACTTGTGCATCCCTAATGGACCACGTCCTACAAGCAAAAGGCTCTGCAACTCTCAGAATAAATTACTCTTCACATCGCACTGAAATCCTGAGAAACTGAAATCACGCAATACAGTTGTCGCAGCGGAATGTCAGGTTACTACTACTGCAAGGCAATGACCGCTGAACCTCAAGCCCACTGTAGTATTTACAAAGCATTTTAAAAAAAGAAGCCCTCATTTCCAAAGAATGACTTGAAGTGGGAAACATAATGCTAAAACCAGCAGCATAACTTTAAGTATATAATGATATCGCAAAATAACATTTTACATAGACAAGCAAGAAATGGGTCCCAACACAACCAAGACCCTCATCAGATAACATGACAAGTATCTGCAAATGTCTCAAAATACTTGGCATTTCAAGTTGACAAACAGAATTGTTCATTTTTGCTTTGAACTTGCAGGAAAGCAAAATTTAAGACCTGAGGGCTGGAAGCATATGTAGAACTTAGGAAACATGCAAATGGACTGGGACAAAACCAGAATGTTAGCAGTACTTTTATTCAGGCAACAGAGCTTGCTACAGCAGAAATGTTCCAGGCCACAAGGAAGCTCTTTCTGCCTGTCTTTGGAAAGGAAATAATCACATTGGAAGGAGCTACTTTAAACTGCACCCTCTTTTACAGGAAACAGTAAAAATATTGTTTCTTACAAGTAAAAATGTATACCAGTAAAAAGCAAAAGGAAGCTTATTACTACTCACATTAGCTAAACTAAGACCAAAATTAGCATATTCCAGAACTCCAGATGAGATCGCAGTTGCTTGCCAGCGGGAGTTTTTAATTTAAGTGGGACTAGAAAGGGCAGAAAGTCTATTTGTTTTTTAACCAGGCTTTTTTCAGTATCTAGTTCAATGCTGTAGAAGTAATGCACAATACAACCTTGATAACAAGCAATTTAAACAGCTGAACTAAAACTGGAGAAGCAACCACTCCCTCCTCCCTCACCATCAAAATAAACTGATGAGTTAGAAACCAGCATTCTACACAGTATTTATTTCAGTCCCACTGGAGAGATAATACAGCATTACAGAATAACATAAGGCAAGACAGACTCTTAGAAGAGTCACAACTTTTAAACAACTAGCAATTAAAACTTCACTTTAAACATTTACCTTCCCACTCATTGATACAAATGACTATTTTTTTATGTTGCAACCTAGAAGTCAAGTCTTATAGTTTCATTTTTTCATTGACACCTCATCCCCTCAAAACAAACAAACAAAAAAAAACCAACAAAAAACCCCACACAAACCAAACCCACACACCCACAAATCTGAAGCTTAACATGAAGGAAAGCAGAAAGAAAAAGTAGTAAAAGATGACCACTGTAGAGAGACAACTGCGGACACACTGGATTCTTGCCACATGGCTCCATAATAGAAGTTGAAAAGTGACAAATCACTGCAAAAACCACGTATGACAGCCTCCTCTATTAAAGCAAAGGCTTTGCTGCACCACAGAGCTTGAAATACAAATGCAGTGTAGAAAAACATTCATGACATAAATGAAGCAATACTAGCAGGTGCTCAAAATCCATGTTCTGCTGATTGAGGAGTCTTCTGACCCAGCAGTTTCCCTTTCAAAGTAAACAATCATTCTTTCCTCCAAACTCTTGTCTTTACACACCTGACTGATAACAGTAGTAAACTCAAGCCTACAAGCTCCCATTTACCTGCTGTCAGATACAACCAATTATATTACTTCAAATAAGCCATGGCAGAATTTGACCAACTAAAGAGTATTTCTTTTAAATTCATTCAAAGGAACAAGCAACTCACTTGGGCTACACATCCTCTGCTGTATTTCTGCAGTAGCTATCACAGAAAAGCTCATTTTGCTTGAAAACAAGGCAGACACTGAATGCACAGAAAAACTAAGTCTGTTGAACAACAAGACAGAGACATAGCTCTGACAGTTCACAAGAATACTTAAAGGTGTGAGAGAAGTCTTTCACGTTCAAGCAACATAATACCATCTAGAAGCTAGATACAGAAATTTAAGCAATTATATTTGCAAAATATAACTAAACTTCAATACCTTGGCCTTGCCACACTTTCGATGGTATTACTAAAGTTTTGTCACACGCTGCAGAAGGCTGCATCCATTTCCAAACCAAGAACTCAGCACCACCTATTCTTCGTGTCTCTGTGCGAACTCTAGATTCATTTGCTGCAAGAAAATCAACTGCTCTATTCCAGACTTTCTTCATTTTCTTCCTTAAAAATTGAAGCAAGGATTACAAAGTTAGCATTATAACAACCTGCATAGCTGACATCCAGCATGTAAGAGAAACCCAATGTTTTTTACCCCCATCTGCATCAATAAGAATCTCCAAAATAGTGCACAATGCAACCTACGGAAATTAATTTAATTAATTGACCAGTTTGTTTTCACTATTTTTCCTTACTTACATGTAAAGAAATTCAGTACTTCCAGTGAGAACATACCTGTCCTGAGGTGGTATTAGAGAATCACGCACGTGTAAAATAGGCATGTAAGGCTGCAAGTCTTTGTTTTCAGAACACGCCTCACTGTGACTTCTTAGAACATCTGCGGATACCATAAGACAAACTGGTAACTATGTAGTTCATGCAAACATCGAGAAAAACATCAATTCTGGCAAAGCACAGCTACTCTGAAGACCCCTCCCAATTTCAGTATTTAGGGTGGTTTTGGCATTTTTGAAGTATTTTTCCTCCTAACCATGCTGAAGGCAAATCAAGAAAACTAACCACACACAGTGCCTCCTACTACCCCAAATCACCCTGGAATAAAGAAAAAGAGCTCTTGCAGTTCCTTTTGAATGGTACTTTTAACTGCTAGCAAAGACAGCCACCTTTGAAAAGAAAGTGCTTTCTCCCCACCCCAACAAAACTCGATTTGCAAACAAAAAAGGTAGGAAAATGTTAAAAACAGGAAAACAACTACAATTTGTCTACCACCTTTGCATTTATGATGATTGCCATGCATGAAAGTAATAAGACAATTTAAGTAACATTTCATCCCAAAACAGAGCTTAAAAACTACTGAAAACATTGTGGCTTCAAGTAGAAAGGCAGAATTTGAGAAGTCTACTATGCATTCTATTTTAGCAACATAATTTCTGCTCAAAGTGACTAATTAAAAAGCTGCTTTTTCTATGAAATGCCATTAAGGATGGAACTGAGACCTAACATACATTTTAGGAGTAGGTATTTTAGCTAAAGATGGCTGAAAAAACAGATACAGAAAACAACATGTCACTATACTTCTAGTCAAACATCACATTTATGTTTGTTTTCAATAGTAAGACGAAATGCCACCAAGTCAATGAGAATTTATTACAGCCATGTTGAGGTTATTCAGAAATTACAATCCTTATACCAAAAGCTTTGATGAGGTTTAAAGGATTTAAAAAAAAAAGAGAAACAAAACGTATGAACCACACATTTGATTAAGAGCTCTAACAGCATGACTGACAGCTAAACAGGCAGAAAACATAACTGAATTAGTATCAGTACTTCGAAAGCTTATACAGAGCTGATACAGATACACCAGATGTGACTCAAGAAGCCATACCTATGATTTTTACCACCATATCATACATTTGCCTTGTTTCTTCTTCCTCTTTTGCCCAACGGTACTTCATGTAGTGCAAGACTCCCCAAACCATTGCTACACCTGCATTAAGATGTATAATACTCTTTAAACAGTAGTAGAACATTGGTTATTTAGCAAAACTTACAGCACATACTTCAGACGTTAGTTGAATTAGCTAACATTTTAAAGTACTTTAAGTTCAAAGCTAGTGAAATACACTGTACTCACTGTCAATATTTTCTATTTTACTAACACAAAGTCTTGAACTCTGAAGAGCAGCTACCTTTAGAAAAACATGTGATTGTTTTAACAACAGCCTGGTATCTCATGACTGTGGTTTAAAATTTTACCCATTCTCGAAGGAAAATAATAAAGCAATTTTATCAGAAAAATTCAAAGTCATATCAAAAGTCACATAAACTGACAATTAGAACATGATAAGATTTTAAAAAGCACAATATTAATGAGTTCATAGACAAGTCACATGCTTTAGATATCACAGAATCATAGAATGGTTTGGGTTAGAAGAGACATTAAAGATTACCTAGTCCCAATCCCCCTGCTGTGGGCAGGGACACCTTCCACTAGACCAGGTTGCTCAAAACCCCATCCAGCCTGGCCTTGAACACTCCCAGGGATGGGGCATCCACAGCTTCTCTGGGCTGCCTGTTCCAGTGCCTCACCACCCTCATGATGAAGAATTTCTTCCTTCTATCTAACGTACCTTCTATCCAAATCTACCCTCTTTTGGTTTAAAGCCATTACCCCCTGTCCTACCACTACATGCCCTTGTAAAAAGTCTCTCTTCAGTTTTCTTGTAGGTCCCTCTTAGGTACCAGAAAGCTGCTATAAGGTCTTCTCAGAGCGTTCTCTTCTCCAGGCTCCCAGCTCTCAAACTAATTAACTTGGACTGCTTCAGTTCAGCTACAAATTTGTATTTCTTGCAACAAAGTACTGCATGCTCTTTTTCTTTAAAGATGATTCCCAAAAAGGACAATCTACTTAGGAAGGCCAGCAGCCCAAACTGAAAATAAAAATCTTATTCTTTCTTCTGTCTCAAGCTGAGGGCAACACTACACCTGTGATCTCTTAACAATTAAAAAAACCCCCACAAAACAGAAACACCAACATCAGGCACACACAAATTACAGTTACATAGTTTGTTTCAGTGATCCCAAGGCAAAGTTACCTGATACACCAAAGAGACTGAAAGACACCATTTCAGGCCACAATGCGTGTCAGTTAATGACAATACCTCTAACATTTATACAGTAATTTATTTTTGAAAAGGTGCTCCATATTATCCTTAATTACGAACGAGAAAGCTGAGACATGCAGAGATGAAACTGAGTAAATTGCTCCATCTCAATTCCATGCTCACATCAACTATTATCTGAAAGATGCCAATCTGGGACAGTTTGCCCTTGATTCTTTCGGCTTTTCAAAAGGCTACTGAAGGAGGTCTCAGGTCTGCTCATAAGCATGAAGTTGTTAAGATACTGGGATAAACAATTTATTAAATATTCAATAGGCGCATGAGATGAACTCCGCATCTTCAATATTTGTAACCAGCCACATGGAAAGAAGTGTCTGCACTCAGCTGTACTGCATTTTTATGCTGCACAGTTTTCAGCACAGTTAAGGATTAAATAATTTTGAAAGAATTTAAAACTTGAACTGTCAAAGACTAAATGAGTAATTCTTACTGAAGGATTAGATACATTTTCACAACATAGTCATAGAAGTAAAAATTTTTTTGTGATAACCATATTGGGTATCCAACTTTTCCTAAAACTAGGAAAATCATCTCTTCTGTAGTTATGTTTCCAAAGCTCCTGGAACAACAGTGAAATAGCCTCAAAATTAAGGCTATACTGTCTTTTTACTGGAATTTTTTGAAAGCCACAAGGTATTGCTTTGTCAGGGAAAAAGATGGAGTTCCCAAAGAAGAACTTAGTTCAGCTGACTACAGCAGCAGATGACAGTAACTAATGTGAAAATACAGTGGTGCAACAGAACTTCATTGTAATCAAGATACTGGTAGGAACTCCAGGTTTTATGGTTGAATAAAAGCTTTCTCTAAACATGGTGTTTACTTTTTCCCCACATACTTACAAGTTCTAACAAAAAAGTTTGATTTTTTAAATTAACTTACCCAAAAGCAATATTGATAATCTGTGAGTTACATTAACAAACGCACGTCGAAAACGACACCTGAAAGACATCTTTGGACTAGTGGATTCCAGATACTTCACATCTGTCACGTTAGTGACATCCATCTCATTGGGGTCATTGCTGAGACACCTATTCAAAAATATACAGTATTAGTGAAAAAGGATAAATTCTGTCAAAAGAAATAAAGTTAAGAAATAAAGACCACTTACTTTATGCCAACATCTTCTCCACTACTCAAGATCCATTGTAATGCTGTGTTAAGTACACTTTCATATTCTGGATCTAAATTCTGTCAAAAGACAAATACTAATGAGTAACTTCATAAATAATCAGAAAGTTATCACACCACAATAAAATTCAAAGACTGCACAAATTAGTAACCAAAACTATGCAGTTTTGGTTTTGATTCTTCAGAATTTGCACAAATATTCACTACAAGAAATGAATCTATACACACTATGAGCAGCTATCAGACTTACTAGAATAACTTAAGGACTGTTTGAAAACTCACACAACATCCGTTGTTTCATCTAATCTACAGCAAGAACTATTGAGCCACTAGGCGGTGCTCATTGAAAATCTACTTCAAGAGTAAAACTGAAACTAGATAATACACCCAGCTGACAGTGGGTCCTATGAAAGCAGTTCAGGTCTTTTTTAATTATTTTTTTAAGAAGCTTGAGGAAAATCAATTTTAACTGATATTTTGCAAATAGTCTGGCATTTGTAGTTCAAGAATTGATATTACTATATGGAAACTGAACTGACTTTTTTTTTTAAATTGGTTGGTATCAACTATTGTAGGAGAACATTCACTGCTATCTGAGCTAAGGCTGTCTCCATAGTTCATCTTGCATGTTCTTTTGCAGAAAAAGAAACGGAAAACTGGAAGTTACTATTGCGTTTGAAATTACACTCTCCAAAAAGATCTCCATCTTTCCTTTGAACTTCCCATAATGTAACTGGCTTGGAATTACAGGATAAGCACTTCAGAAAAAAACAGTAACTGTTTAATTTTCACTTTGAGAGTAAAATATTAAAATATTATCACTGAACATTGAAATTCTGCAAAGGAGTTATATTTATACTCACAAAATGAGGAACTGGAGGGTTAAACGAAACTTCATCCCAAGTGACAAATTTTCATATGAAATTTGAGCTTATCAGAGCTAACACAGTTGTTATGATAACAGCTGGCATTCTTTCAGCACAATAGATGGGTAAGACCCTCAGTTATCTGACATCAACCTAATTTTTTCCAGTGTATTCTCACAATGCACGGGGTTTAACAGATATAGAATAACACTGCCAAACCATAAAACAGTGTTACCAGCTTCTTCAGGATGCTCTTAACATTGTCCCTTTTTGTCTACTATGTAAACATTTGCCAAAATGTAAAATTTCTACAACTTGCATATTTAAAGTCACATCAGGTTAACTCCCCCCTCCATACAACCAAAGAAATCTTATACTCTCAGCCTTTTAAAAGTTTCAAGTAGTTTTCCACTGAAGGGTACACCAATGTGGGCTAAAATAAACCCTACAGCTGTCAAGACGAGGCAAGAGTCACCTTTTATTTGGGGAGCAAGGTAGGGGAAGGACAGCAGAGAGAGTGGGATTTCATAATACTGTACACCTATCAAATTAACAGAAAGGCCTTTTTTGACCACTTCTATTTAAAGCATCAGGAATGGTGTCTCCGTACAGCAGTTGCCTGTCAGGTCCATCGCAAAGATCCACGCATCAGCCTCTCCTCCCAAACAAAGGAAGACTGTATCCTTTTCTACAAGTCTCACATCAGTATATTGATTTTTGGACAAGCTTCTAGAGATTTGAATTTCATAAACTTATGATTTTTGTGTTGGTCAACTGTTTCCATCAATTTACATTATGCCCTGGTATTTTAACTAAAGTGGAAAAAAACCAAACAACTGGATGCCATTGAAGCACTATGATCTTCACTTCCATCACAATTAAGCCATTTCATTCACTTTCCCTCTCCCCCAAAGCCTCACTACATCCCCAAATAAAAATCATAAGTAGCATGTGTTAAAGACATCCATTCCAAACATTTCCAAACGACATTCAATACCAAGTCAAATTTAATCAATACAGGCCTTACAAGTTGCAACTCATAAATGTTACATAAAACCAATGAAAAATACCTCATTTGCTTACTTTTAAATACGCAGCTGCCTCCTGGACGGTAAGATTTCTTTGAATAGAGCTGCCACATTCATGTTCCCCTAGTAAAATAAAACTTTCGTTTATTTTGATCTACTTGTTATTGCATTATATAAAATAAAATCACCTAAACACAAGTTAACACAATCTACACAAGCAGCAGTAGCTCAATAATTCTTAAAAGTTCCACTAAAAATAGAGGGGAAAAAAAAAAAAAACCCCCCACCAAAAAAAAAAAAAAAAAAAAATTCAAAAAAAAAAAAAAAAAAAAAATTCAAAAAAAAAAAAAAAAAAAAAATAAAAAAAAAAAAAAAAAAAAACCACCCACCACACTCTGGACAAATTTCTCCTTCAAAAAAAGTTAAAAAAAAGGAAGATTGTCACAGCTAATAATATGGACAAATCACATCAATACAACTTCATGCACTGGTCAGAAAGTACATTTTGGTATTTACACTGAAATTAAAACAAAAGCCAATACGAAGAAATATCAAAGGATGTTACAATAAAAGAGTTGCTGTACCCTGACTCAACTTCTTCCAAATAATTTTCATTTACACTGAAATTATCTTTTATACAGACCAAGTTAGTTCCAGTTGCAATGTATCCATAATAGTATTTCAGGCCCTATGAAGCTACTACATTTTAGATTGATTCCTGAATATGCACAAAATCTCAATATGGCCTGAAACTGCTGGTTTTGCCATCCTCCTGACTCTTTTGGAAAGTACACAGAAGTAGCCGTGAAATAAAGCATTATATGCATAATCAGCCCTCACAGCCACATGTCATCATCTTCCTCATTTTCTTTGCTAAACTGAAGGTACCTGATTCATGAGAAAAAAAAAAATAAAAGTAGCAACAGTCCTACCAATGCAAAGTCACACAGAAAAAGTCTAACACCAGTTTTATCTGTCTCTAAGCCTTCACTTCTGAAGAACTGTCAGGGAGTGGCAAATTACTTTTTTCCTGATCTTAAAAAAAAAAAAAAAAAAATCATCGTAGCATCTATAACTACAATTTTACTGTGCCAAAACAAAGTAGAAAACAACAAATCCAGCCTTTCCCTGGCTGAGGGTTACACCTGCCTTACCTTCCTGAATCTATGCCAAGCTGTATTATTCCCGAAGCTACAGCAAGGCTAAGAAAGTTTCAGATATTAACTCATATACAAAATAAACTTTTTCTTACACTCCTACAAGGTCTTTAAAGTTGGAATTACTCCACACTGGAACACCCTTTAAATGGAGCAATAACACAAATGAGAACATTTGAGGCAATCTGAGCAAAAATCAGGAAGCACTACTAGGTTATGGAGAAGCATCTTCACGTCTAATTCACAGTAGGGAGTTGCAAAGAAATATGCCTTTTTATGATGCTAAAGCAAAGTTTTGTTCAATACACTTCAACAGATTTAAGTGAATTTGGCCTTGCAAGTGCATCAGCATAATAGGGATGCTCTTCTCTTACTGTTGGGTTACAGAGGAACAGGAACACTGTTTTTAAGAGTGTTCATATGCTGTCTGGTCTAGAAGTGCTGCTGGAACTAAAAGCCTGTGTGCATGTGCATACTTTCAATCAAGCACTGAAAAGAAAAGACAGTACTTTAAAAGTGGTTTCACTTGATAATTAACATACAACACCTTAGATTTTCAAAGTGCGTGAGTCTACTGTAATAGCAAAACTCCAGAGATCACTGGTGTAAACTGATGTGGCCTTGGCCGAATGACAATGAATTCAGAAGTCAGCACAACAACTGGAGTTATAGGCTATTCTTGTATGTAATTTTGGCAGACATTCTTTTTATGCAGCATAAACTCTACAATGTGTAAATTCACATGTGTAACCACCAGTGATTCCATGTTTCGAGATTAGCAGACTTGGGACAACTATGTATGCTACCCAGTCTCTGCTGTAAATATAGTGGTTTAAACCTAGAACTGACGGAATAAATACAACAAAACCAAAATGTATCTCTGTAGAAGCCGTATCCACAACGCAAATCAGGTATTATGTTTCATGACATTAGCAAGTCTGATAGGTATTCATCCATTTAAGGTTTTTTTTTGTTGTTCAGTAAGACCTAAGTCTTCCTGAGGTCTTTCTAACACAGAAAAAGCACCTCAGTCATAATTTGATTGACCAAAACAGCTTGTGAGAGCAGGGGATGAGATTCTTCTGCTTAGGAACTTTCATTTGTTTGCTTGTTTTTTAACTATCTAGATAAGCAGGAAAACCCATTTATGAAATAAATAAGAAAGACTACAAAGGGTGAGGCTAATACACAGAAAACAAACAAAACACACAAGCAGGAGATCGGATTGTGAAAAACGAATTCTTAAAAACACATTTCATTATTCATTTTGCATTTTCAGTCTTATGAGAACACAATATTACCTCTTGTAAGAGGACAAAAGCTCCCTTAGACGAGGGACTACTGTATTACTTTAGTAGTTTAAAATTCTAATCTTATTTGCATTCTTCCAGGAATTACATTTATGCAGAATGCAACCAACACACTAACTTCACAGATTCTGGTCTCGTCTTCAAAAACCAGCAGACAACTTCCTCACAGTTCTGCTTCTGATTTTTTTTCAGACTGTATTCCCCCTGAACAAGTTTAACAGTTAAAAATGCCTTTGCTGCCTAAGCTCTAACAATGTCTAAGGCCCATCAGTTCAAATTACCCCCATGCAAGGCTGGGGGGGGGGAAAGAATCACTTTCATCTTGCCTCCCACCCTTGAAACAAGAAAGCTAATCAGTGTTACCCAGTTTCAGCCCTGTACAAAAAGCTGTTGGAGACGCAGTTTCTCATTCCAGCCCTGCCATTGCTAAGAAGCACTTAACAGCTTCCTTCTGAGAAACTCATGAATTTGAAAGCCTGCAGAAAGTTAGGCAATTCACAAGTCAGACAACCTTCTATTTTACTGCAAACAGCAGGATATTCCTATATGCCATTTCAGTCACCGCTTTAGCTAATAGTTCTGCAAATGAAGGCTTATTTTGAATAACTTTGGTGCAATCATTAACCACTTGGCTTGAAAACCCACTTTCCATAGTCTGAGCCAAAAATATTTCCCAACTGTTCCATTTGAGGCCCTATATCCAGGAATAAAACTGAAGCAGAGGCAAAAACCTTTACACAGGTCCGCTGCAAGATAGCTCTTTGCAAAATCCGTCCCTCTGTTAAAATGTCTATTGCAAGCTTAGCAAAAGTATGGATCTTTGCATTCAAACTTCCCTTAGGCACGGATGACTTCAGTTTCAAGGGCAGAGAACCATTCCATTCGCCTTTGTAGCGAGGGAAGAAGTAACACATCCCAGCACGTATCACAAAATTACCTTTTAGCTTAAGTTCAACAAGAGTGAGTGCCAGATTTTGCACCTGGGACATGACAACCCTGGCTGTACATACAGACTGGGGGACAAGATGCTGGAAAGCAGCTCTGCAGAGACGGATCTGGGGGTTCTGGTCGACAGCAAGTCGAACATGAGCAAGCATTGTGCCCTGGTAGCCAAGAGGGCCAACCGTGTCCTGGGGTGCATCCAGCACAGCTTTACCGGCTGGGCAAGGGAGGTGATTGTCCTGCTCTGCTCTGCACTGGTGCGGCCTCACCTGGAGCTGTGCGTGCAGTTCTGGGCACCACGGTATTAAAAAGATACTAAGCTGCTAGAGAGTGTCCAGAAGAGGGCTATGAAGTTGGTGAAGGGTTTGGAGAGGAAGCTGTATGAGGAGCAGCTGAAGTCACTTGGTTTGTTCAGCCTGGAGGAGGGGAGACCTCATCGCACCCTACAGCTTCCTCACAAGGGGAAGAGGAGGGGCAGGTGCTCTTTAGTGACTGAATGACAGAACCCCAGGGAATGGCAGAAGATGTGCCAGGGGAGGTTTAGGTTGGACATGAGGAACAGGTTCTTCCCCCAGAGGGTGGTGGACACTGGAACAGGCTCCACAGGGAGGTGTCACAGCCCCAAGCCTGACAGTGTTCAAGAAGAGACTGGACAAGGCCCTCAGACACATGGTGTGAACTGTGGGGTTGTCATATGCAAGAACAGGAGTTGGACTCGATGATCCTTGTGGGTCCCTTCCAACTCAGCACATTCTATGTTAGGTTCCTTGGGCAAGCCACATAAGAAGTTGAGTTCTCCTCAAAATACTAACAGAAAAAAACTAAAACCTCAGTTCTAAACAAACATTTAAGTTTGTTCTCACAACTGTTTTCAATACAGAAAATAAGTCAGATCAGCTTTTCCATGCAGGCTAGAATTTTTGAAACTGACTTTCGTTTGGGCATTTATCTTAATTTATGAGCTGCACCATATACAGTTAACAGAAATAGTCAGAATTTAAAATTTTTGCTTTACAATGTAAATCATTATCTTAAAATACCAGAATCAAAACCCAGTGGAAATCTAATACTTTAAGGAATATATTAATTCAGCACAGATCTACAGCTCACAGCTTGATGTGATACAGTCAACAAATCCAAAAAGTGAACAGTGTATAAAACATTTGCTTAGCAGGTCTCATGCTTCCAGGTCACTTGCAGCAGGACACTAAAATGGGTAGCTGAAGAAAAGTAAGAGCAGAACAAGTGTTGCAAGAGCAAGTGAGAATACCTGATCTCCCAAAGGCAAATTCAACAGTTTAATAACACTCAGAAAGACCAGAACTTGCTAAATAGTCTCTAAATCACTGGTTGGAAACAGCACAATATCACGCAAAGAACTAAATATTAAGGAGAGAAACAGAACAGCGAGCCTGTGACAGAAATCGGATACAGTAGCTGGCACTTGAAATAAATATTAAGCAATATTAGTGTTTTGCCAGGATTTTTCTTCCAGCCATGGATTTATCAGTAAGCCTTATTACATATGGAAGCCTAATTCACCCCTGCATCTCAAGGACCCATGCACCATCTGATAGATCATCACTTAATGGAGAATACCAAGCAAAAGCAACATCTAACTACAAAACGATTCTTTATGTACAAGAAAGCAGTGTCATACCCATAGGTAGCTGGCTGCTGCTTGTGAATATAGTGGTTAGGTTTATTCATTTTGCAAGCCTAACTGAAAATGGACTACTGAAGTCTTTCCATGAAAGACCAAGACATCCAGTAATTAACATAAGCCTGAAGGAAGTCTAACTTACATAAAGCACATATTATGCTTTAGGAGAAAGTGTTAGGCACCGAAATACTTCCTGTCTATAACAAGTCATTGCTTTGAAGAAAGGCTGAACCATGAGGCAAGAACACAGAAAACAAACTTCAACTCAGAACTGGATGAGTAGATACTGCTTCTCTATCTAGTTTCTTGTGAGCAAGGTGTTACCATTGGTTTTGCAGACTAGTAATTCTGAGAACAGTGATGCATTCTATTTTTATATAGGATAATTAAATCATTTTACATCATATTCAAGCACCACAGTACAGAATAGGCATCTACAGCTGGAACATAGTATATTAAGGCAAATTAACAAACTGTTATCCTGACTTTTTCTTCCTTGAAACAACTTCCAGTGTTTCACCTTCTAAAATAAACCCCCCATCACTTGCTCTCTAGTTGAAGCTGACAAGGCAAGAAACTAGCCCAGTAAAAGAACTCTAATAAGACAAAGAGGGCTAGAAACCAAATTCTGAAGTGACCATCTACATGGTAGTCACAATGTTGAATAAAGCTTAACAGAACAGCCTCCTGCAAGTTTCCAGCCTGGCTTTTTAATATTAACTCTTTTAACATGAACAAACGATTCATAGCAAAGTATGAAATAAGAGAAACTTTTCCAAGTATGTGATAGAGAGACCTGAAAACACTACTTTTACCAAAACTATACTCCTTTTGAAGTGGTGCACTGTGTACAAGATCAGCACTTTAAAAGCCTACATCCTCTACCAGCTTTCTGTGTTCTATGACTTTTAAACAGCTTCCAGATATTGTGCCAGGTCTACATCAATATGGTATTCAAAAATGGATGTCAGACTTCTTCCTCTCATACCTTAAGAAACCCGGCATTGAGGATAACTTCTAAGTACAGAGGAATTAGGTCATTCTTCAGACTGCATGAAAGCTATTCTGCTGAGCAACCAGGTAATCTCGGAATTCAGCTTCAGTTTGGGGATCGCCTAACCAGAAAGTATAGCTATATTTTTTGAAAGTAAGTACTGAAGATTTTCCTGGCCAGGAACAGACTCATAGAGATTAACGCACCTGGAGAAGAAAGCACTCATCTTGGAGCACACAAATTTCTCTCGTAAGGCAGACAGATAAACATTTTTATAAGTGTACATGTACAGCAGTAAGCCTCAGCTAACAAAGAAAATTCCCTTTCTCTCACACCTGTAGAAATGAGGTGCCAAACCTTTTTAACCAGGCACGTACACTGTTCACTGTATGGCCACAACGGACCAAATGACACACTGAGAGAAGAGCAAACTTATTTTATTTTCAAAAAGAGGGAGAGAAGTAGCAGAAACCTATTACTTCCACTTCACACAAGGCACTGCTCTACTACACACAGCTATGGGTCTTGCAAGACATTCCTACACACCACAGTTTGGCTATCCCACATGGAAAAACAAAACAAAACAATCTTTTGGTTCCAATGATTTATAGTACAGAATTATCTATTAAGTATGAGATAGTTTTGAAACGGATAAAAATGTAGCAAGATGTAATTGACCTGTGAAAGATCAACACTGCAAGGCATTCACAGTCAGAAAGCAACAAAATAAAGACTAAAGCAACTCTTACTTTTATGCACTCAGGTCGAACACAACCCAAAAAATAGTGACAGAATTAAAGATTAATGTAAACAAAAAGAAATCTGTGGGTTTTGTCCAAACAGCTATTTCAGTCACTGTGGACAGTGTAAATGCTCTGGAAACAAAAAGTTTCTGCAGGAAGATCACTCTTGCAATTTGAAGGTATCACAAAGCTCCTCAAATTTCTCACATTTCCTATAGAAATGACATATTAAATTGTCAGCCTCCTATCTTACGCAGAGTTGTTTCCACATTTTTTTAATGTTTGAGAAGTGTGGAAAAGCCTTCTAGGTGAAACTTGCTGTTGCAAAATAAATAGTTGGCACACAGAACAGTAAGGCTTAAAAAACAAAAACTGAGGCACTGCCTCCTAAACGCGTTATGGACTCAATTAGCAAGGATGATAAAGAAATGGCTTAATAGCCGTGAAATAGGTTCTGCTGTAACTCACACTCATGAGATGACAAAGTTATAAACACAGTCTTAACTCTATCATTTCCTGATTATGATGCGTAAATATCTATGCAGTTTAAAGCTGTGTTAATTATGACTCCAGGCAAAAGAACTCTTTTTTTACTTTGAATATTCAATAATTCATACTAATCCTAAACATAATCTCTGACATATTACCATACACAGCACTTTTCATTACTATATAATTAGTATGGTTAAGTTGAACTATTTTGTCTAACAAGGCAATCTTGTTCAACCACTGTTGTTCTTTGTATTAGTAAGCATTTTCTAATTGCTGCAAAATATTGTTTTTCAGACATATTTCCACTACAGTGAAATAACTACCTTTAAAAGAAATATATATTCCTCTCCATATTAATAAAGAATCAGGACATTAAATAAAAAAACCATACAGGATCAAAATATTCAACAGCCTACCCTGTTTAACAAAAATACTGCAACAAAAGGTACTATACTGGTGAAAAAGGCAGTATAAGTGAACTGAAAATGAGATTTCTAGTTTCCCAAAACATAACTCTAAATGGCTGTCAGGGCCCTGGCATATACCAGTTGTTGCAAATCGCTATCTGAGCATAGACTTCTTTGTAGCTGTTGCCATAACGCTCTTAGTCACAATATTTTTCAAGTGTTACCTGCTACTTGTGCCAATTTATCATGAAGTGCATATAGGCTGTTCATCATGAGACTTATTTCATCTTCCTAAAATTAGAAAAACACATTAATGTTAAAACAAACATTAGTAGAGATTTATTTTCTTCCATTTAGCAAAAACATCTTTATATACCACGAAAAAAAATAAAAGGTTTTCACACATACAGGTGGAAAGCTGTAGTGTTTCACACACCAACAAGGATGCAAGCAATAGATTTTGAATCAAAGTATTCACAATATTGATTTTTCAGATCTTGATTGAAACTAAACTAGATTGCAGCCTGGACTGTGATGGATCTGCCAGTTAAAACTGACAGCTCAAAAGGTTATTTTAATATTACTACAAGAACAGTACAATGACCCAAAAGAAGTTTGGTGGGTGGGTATTTTACATATCCACTATGTAAAAATAAAACACTTTTACTCTTAATAAATGTGCAGTGACACTTCATACAAGCCACACTAAAGAACCATATGGTCACATTCCCACATAAAATTCACAGCAAAATAAGATTTTTTGCTATCTTCAAACTACAGTAAACTAATTAAAAAACAAAATAAAACAGAAAGCTATGGACGACAATCTCGTTGATAATTCCTGCATATGCCACTAGTATAAAAAGCCCTAATTCCCAAAACAAGCACGAATACGAAATATCATATAATTGTTACTTATAGAGGATTTAAACTATCAAGATATTGAGCAAATTCATTGAAATATATCCAGAAACATTTTATATTATAATGAATTATTCAAAATATGAAGATGAGGAACCTGACATTAGATACACCTAGTACAAAAGGCCATTCTAAAACATGTTTAGGTGGGATTTTTTAAGTTGGCTCTGACTCCTAGGGCAGAGTCAAATGGGTGAGGTAAGACTAAAGCAGATTCAGAAAATATGCAAGGAAAGTAATTTTCCAGTTTGTGCATCTGCTGATTATACTCACACTGAAAAAAACTAAATATACTTTAATTCCCTGATGCACCAGCACTACCTGACAAAATTTTAAAATTTGAATGCTAAATTTTTCTTTCTGTAAGAAAACTGCTACCAAAAAGTAGAATACTTCTTTCATTGATCAAACATTTGACCAATTTATTCCCATAGACAGTACGAACAATCACCAGCATCACTTCTCCCTATTCTGGTCCTACAAAACCCTAACCAAGATTGAATTGCTATAGCTGGTACTCCCCAGGAAAGTAACCAATTTTATGAACTCATTTCCTAGCTGGAAAATACTGGGCATGGCAGAAGAGATGAAAATCAGTCCTCTACTGCACACAAACAGTACTCCAAGTTCCATTTATTTGCCTGTAAGTACACCCATTACTTCACTAATAGCTACACTGAGACAGACACGTGAAACATGTCTGCGACCAAATTCTCTTTTCTTAAATTAACGGTCAGACCATGTAAAGGAAGGAACTGAACAGTATAACCTTCATAGCTAATGAGCAATCAAGCATGGAGCAGGATTACTATGGAACAACACACAAGAAACATAGAAGAAAGTAACATTAAAATTGGTTCTCAAGCTGTCAAGTGCACAAGATATATTCTCTCTGCACTAAAGTCATTCTGAAAGAATCCTCAGAATTTACCTCACAAAATTCTATTTGTTCAAAAGATTCAGAAACATTTTCTGCCCAAGTAACTAGCCAAGTCTACCTACTTAAAATACACAATTATTCACTTTTGGAGGGCTCAATCCCAGATGAAAAAAAAAAAACTCACATAATTATCTTGCAGTACTTGCTTATATATGCCTAGCAAAAGCAGAACACTATGTCTACAGTCCAAGCAAAAAGACTGAAGGCCAGAAGAGAACCACCAAAACACATGTTGCAGAACTAAGAATAATACAGATACCTTCAAAGGTGGTATCTCAAAAACAGTTATCCCAATATTCCAGTTGAAAGAGTGAATATAGGACCAAGTAACAGAACAGAATCAAAATGAAAAAGACAAACTTTTAAATCCATTTCCTCAAGGAGGTTAACAGTTGCTTTTCTATGGCACTAAATAAGATCCTGGAGTTTCAAGGGAACCACCTCTTACCAGCTGCCCTTTCAAGGTTAAGAAGCCAATGGTAACAAAGAGATAAACTGACAAACTCGGCCTCCAAACTTCATACAACACAAATTACGTAACATTTCTTTCATGCAACCAGCACGCCACAGCCAAATCATGTAACCCTGGTTATATTGCCTCAGATGAAAAAAAATTAAAACATTAAAGTTGCAAGAAGTGTGTTCGTCTCATGCAGAACATTCTGAAACTGCATCCTTCTGAACAGATTTATATTGGTTTTATATAATCATTTGACAGACTAAAAAAAATTAAAATCTCTATTTTAAGCGGTTTTACTTACTTTTATTTTTGGTAGTTCTTCACTGAAGGGATTCTTGACTGTCAAAAAAATAGAAAAAAATTAATTCCTTCTAGAGTCTGAAAATATTACAAAGGTATACCAACACTGTAGCTTTATGACAACCCTAATTTTTAGATAAAAACAAATGAGTCTGTAATATGACAAATAATTAGACAACTATCAACCTTTAACTCCACATTTGTTACTACACTATACTACCATTTGCATTAAACCAGAATCTTGTATACTTGCAGATTTCACAAAACCATGTTTGCCATTTGCCACTCCTGCTTTAATGACTCGGTTGCATTGAAATAATAATTTAAAGGTTTTACTATCTAGTTAAAAAAAAAAAGTAGAACTACTTTTTTTACTAAGCAATAATCCATACCACAAAGTTGCACAAGTCATCAGCGTTTTCTGTTTTGATAAGATATGACACACTGAAAGTCCAGGTGAAAAGTGCAGCATGATTAAATTACCAGTCCTTCTTTTCTAAACAAAAAACTTTCCACATCTCCTGAAAGCATAAGTTTATCTATTATATTCCTCTTCATTACAAAACCATATTCTTCAATGAAAAGAAGCTGAAATCAGGTAAGTAATTTGTGCTATGCTTTCACTTCAGACTGACCAGCTGGTAACTAAAAAGTTTACCAAGGCAGGACGCAATCACCATTAAAGCATATCACCTTGCCTTTCTAAGTCACAAACTCGTTCCACCCACAGTTTGAGCTTATGCAGAAATCAGCAGTTCTACCTGCTATTCAAACAGAAAATGAAGGTGTTACTGACCATAGTTCACTGAGCACAAACACAAAAATAATTTTTTAAAAGTGTCTCAGGAAACCTGACACAAAATTGAAGGTCTAGGTTGTTAATGTCATCACACTGATGCTGAAAGCACCCCAAGAACAGGTACCCACTTGAAGTGGTACACTGCTCCATATACAGTTCTACCAAAACTAGAGCTCTTCCAAACAAAAAAGAGTACTTTCCACTACTTCTAGGTCTGGTGTCTTTGCATAGAGAACCAGGAATAAATCTCAGTCTGCGAAGAATTTTGTGCATTTTGAAATCCTGCAGTTCAACCTTCTACACCAAGGTACAGTAAAAGACAAGTATCATCTTAAACAGTGACCAAAATCCATTTACATGATATAATTACACCCAGCCCCCCACCCCAGATATTGCAGCCATTTACACAGCATTCCTGCTTGCATCTGAAGGTAACTCAGCAACAGCCTCTGATAGTGCTCACCAATTCGACTTCTTTTAAGGTACTCCCATGGGTAAAGATATTCACACAACATCAAGAGTTGCCTCCCCAACAGTCAGCTGTTTTACACTTACCTTGACTCCTGAACCATAACCATGATTATTAAGCTGAACAGTTAATTTAGTCATAAATGGGAAAAACAAGAGAAATAAAGGTGGACAAGAGATCACATTCATGGCCAAGATTTCTCATTTAGGACAAATGAAGGATACAAAAGAAACTAAGGACCAACTTATAAACCAGGGTTTCCCTAACCTTTGCCAAGTGTAATAGCATCTGGACAAGTAACTGGAAAAAAAAAAGTGTATATATATACATAACGAAAAAATAATTATTTGTAAAACAATGTAATTTTTATTACCCACACAAACTTCTGCAGCACTGCTGGCAGCAGCCAGATACGGCAGTGAAAATGCTCTGAGTGAAGAAAAAAGCTTGACTCTGAAACCATGTCCATGTGCCAGCTTCCTCTGACACCACAAATGAATAAAAAAAGAGAAAACAAAACAAAACAAACAAAAAAAAATCCCACCACACACACACAAACCAAACCCACCGAAACACAGGGACTGGTTTTCACAGACATCTGAATACTTGATTCAGATATCAGATTAATTAAAATTGATAGGGGCGGAAGATGTTCAAGCACCCTTGTAAACCAAACCCTATACCACTTTATGATTTGATTCTACAGGTGCACATTCTCAGACATTGCCTACTGGATTATCAAGCTACCAACTTTACAAAGCTTTTCTGTGTTTCATTCATTAACTCAGCAGAACATTCCCAGTACACTAAACTTTTAATCTGAATAGCCTAAAATAGGATTAGAGAAACACTGCCAAGGCTCTAGATGACTGCCAACCTTCCAGTTTGATCATCAGTTATCCAGACAGGATAATTATGTAATTATGGGCTCTTCCCAAGGTCAATCTTATTGAGCATACATGAAATCTTGATTATGCCGTTTTAGATTGGAGGGGGCAGGGAAAGGGTGGGCATGAGACACAAGCGCATGGATTTCACTATACTTGACAAACATACATTTTACCACTGACGAAAGCCATGAACACGTACAAATGCAATACTTCATGCCCGCAAAGATGCACACTGAAAACTGTCAGCTGCAATTCTACATACACTACAACAGTACAGCAACTGAGTGAAAGCAACAGCGTTATTACACTCAGACTTGCCCAGCATTACAATCCCAGTGTAAAGTCAATCGCACATGTGAGCCACTTCGTATATGGATAAATTAGAACACTAAATTTACCAAGCAATCCAGATGAGATGTCAATGTTTGCCTCTCCTTATCATAGAATGTGCTGAGTTGGAAGGGACCCACAAGGATCATCGAGTCCAACTCCTGTCCCTGCATATGACAACCCCACAGTTCACACCATGTGTCTGAGGGCCTTGTCCAGTCTCTTCTTGAACACTGTCAGGCTTGGGGCCATGATACCTCCCTGTGGAGCCTGTTCCAGTGTCCACCACCCTCTGGGTAAAGAACCTGTTCCTCATGTCCAACCTAAACCTTCCCTGGCACATCTTCCTGACATTCCCTGGGGTTCTGTCATTCAGTCACTAAAGAGTTTGGTGCCTGCCCTTCCTCCTCCCCTTGTGAGGAAGCTGTAGACTGTGATGGGGTCTCTTCTCAGTCTCTTCTTCTCCAAGCTGAACAAACCAAGTGACTTTGGCTGCTCCTCATACAGCTTCCTCTCCAAACTCTTCACCAACTTCATAGCCCTCTTCTGGACACTCTCTAGCAGCTTTATATCTTTTTTTATACTATGGCTGAAATTCATAGTGGGTAAAGTCACAAACAACAGAAAAAATGGACTCTCTCTCCAAAATTATCACAAAAATTTAATCCTTGTAATTCATTAACTACCCCTACAGGATTTCCATGAAATCCCTCTGAAGTTAGTGATTTTATGGCAAGTTACATAAAAAGTATCTCACTTATTGCTTAAGACATTAATATAGTTCAGGATGCCTGATGTCTTAAGAGGTAACTGAGCTAAATGCAACTACAGCAATTTATCAGCTGCATATGCAATTAACAACTCTTAATCAATCTGCATCTATTTACCACATAACCTTGATTAACTTGAGTTAATAAGGCCACTCCTTAACTACTTCAGTAATTCCTGTTCTGAATCCACCCTTCTTTCTTTTGTCCAGGATCTAGCTCTTACCAAATCCTCCTACTTGCTCCAGCCACAGATGTAAAGTTTTCTTCTATGCCAACATGTCTAAGGTATTTCAATATACTACATCAACATTATTAGTTCAAAAGCTTCCTGACAGTTCTCAAAACATATCAGTATAATTTTGAGAGTAACAAGTTCTTGTTCTACCAAACTAAGCATTAATTGAATAATTACTAAAAGAAGAGCTTCCTATGTAACAATATCATACTTTCAAGTCTACTCCTCAAAAAGGGTTCAAGACAGCAACAATCCCCAGCCTTGAAAGTGGTCCACCCATCAAGCTCACATTTTTATGAGCTTCAAAGAAAAATTCTCATCTACTTACACTACGAAGCTAAAAACTACAGGATAATTTTCTAAAACAGGAACCTCCTGACTGCTGTCCCAGGGGGCCTTCTCTCCAAGTTAGCTAACCACATCCACTGCCCTCAAAAAATGAGGGATGCAACAAACTACCTGAACATGGCAACCTCATTATCCAGCAGAACTCCTCAGATAGCAGCATGGTGGCTTTACCTGGACACATGGGAACACTAGCAGCAGGATAAAACTATAAAGAGTATTTTCACGGAAGAAAAGCCTTAAAATTTGACAAAGGGAAACATGCCAGCTCTCACAAAACACTGTAATAGCTAAACATTCTGCTTGGAAGTTTGGTACATTGGGAGAAGAGCTTCATTCCTGGCAAGGTGCAGGAGTACTCTTTGGCCAGACATGGAAGGAAGCAAAAAGTAACCACACTAAGGGACATCATCTTCACATGAAACTTGACTTCAGAACAGAATTGTTTGGGTTTTTTTTAAAGAAGTGATCTCATTTAAATGCTAGTTAATCAAGAACAAGACAACAAGATTACCAAAAAGCCTGCAAAAGAAATCAAAGCAACATACAAATAGTGTTCTGATTAATTGAAACAACACCCTTAGAAAGAACTAATTTACACACATTACTGTTAGGACAAGCTGTAAATGATGACTTACAGACTACTAGAATTCCTCACAACGGCAGAACTGGTCAGTCTCAAATAACAAAAAGTCACCAACACAAAGCTAAGGGTCACAGCACAGCTCCAAAGCATTCCAGTCAAAGCTGTCAACACAAATGCGCATACCAAGTCATCACAGATATGCTCAATTTTAGGAAAAAAGTGCAGTCAGTGTCAATACACAAGGTTAATTTTCAGTAGTATACAGAAGCTTTCATCTTTAAAGCAACAATAAAACCACTCACCACCTCAGCCTCCATTTTCCTCCCTAACACATTGGTAACAATTGCAGACAGACACACTACTTACAAGGGTTACGTTTTCTTCAGTAAGACAAACAGGGAGCATAAAGTGGCATTTCTCCTCTTTTTCAAAACATGCTTTAACGGACATGAATCTGCAGCCTAATTCCAGATGTTCATGAATGCACAAGTCAGCTTTATAGAGTCTTAATGGGACAAGTTCCAAAGACCGACCTAGCTTCAAAGGCTGTCATACCTGGTAAGAAGACATGCTCAAATAAAAATACTTTTGCTTAGGACATAAGCTAGAACCCCATCACTAACGTGGTACAAAAATAAAGGATTCGGTTACCTTCTGGTCACTGAATTAGGATGCCAAAAAGTAGCTAATCCTTCTGCTACAGCTAATTCCTAGATGCCATCATGCCTTGTCCTGAACAGTTACCATTCCTGCAGTTGCAGTATTCAATGCACTTCAACAGATAACATCAAAACTGTAGTATGAAGAAGCAGTGACACTGAGACAAGCCAGGGATTCAGCCAGCCCAGAACCCTGCCTCTAGCGGTAGCAAGTTTTACACTTTTCAGAGAAAGAAGAAATCGAGAGAAGAGTGGTAAAAATGAGTGTCAGAGCAGAAAAATGTGAAGTATATGCAGCTACTTCAACAGAATATTCTCCCAGTCATTAAAAAAAAAAAAAAGCACCTCAGAAGCTTCGTGTGACAGAAGGGGCTGGCTACTCCTCTTCCTAAATTATCAACTCCAATGTATTTTTCCCTACCAATTTGTCTAGCCTCATATTAACCCCAAGCAAGCTTTTAGCTTCAGCAACATATGGTCACAAAGACTTCCACAACTTAAATGCGCATGCGTGAAAAACCAGTTTCTCTGCTTACTCTGAGCCTGCCACTTGTTAACTCGAGAAGGAGACAGTGAGTAATCAGAACCTACTCACTCTCTCCATAATACTCATGCCTTTACTTCATTCCTCAGTCTTTCCCTCGGTCCCCACTCCTCCACACTTAAGAGTCCTATTCCTCCTTGCTATGAAAGCCATACTGTGCTTTTGATCACTTTACTACTCTCTGAACCTGTTTGCAGCTCTGCTATGTCCTTTCTGAGGCTACGGATCAGAGTTGGACACATAAAGAAACACCAGGGGTTATTAGTGCTATATTGACATTTTCAAATATATCCTCTGAAACACACTTTGTTCTCAATTCCCTTCCTAAAAAACCAGAAAATCCTACCATCGTGTTTCCTTCTTGACTACTACTGCATATTAAACTAACATTTTTTACTGAATTATCGTAGTGCCACAATTTGTTTCTGAATGTACAGAACATCTGACTTTACAAACAAAAAAGTAACTTCCAATACAACTTCAAGGAGCCATAGCTGCAGAAACAAGAATGATCTCAAATTGTAAGCTTTCCATTTCTCGATGTGATGATACCAGAAGTGCCAAATACCATCCACACAAGGATTCAGAGACTGTACGCTGCACCACGTGCTTCCAAGCTAGTGACTTCTGCAGAAGAAAGAATGTCCCTCCCTGCAAACAGGAAAGTACTTTTCTCCTCCCTCTCCACCATGTCACAAGCAGACTAATCCCAAAACAGCAGCAGTATTTTTTCCAAAATTTGTCCCGTAAAGGTGTGTTCAGTAAGTGGATAACCTAATGCTTTCCATTAATTTTTTTTTAATTAAAAAAACCAACACACCACACCAAACACACACACACAAAACCCACCACACAACACGCTATTAGCTGGATAATGTATTGTTAACAGAGGAAGCAACAATACTGGAAGGATTGCTATCCAAAATGGGCCTTTAGCCCAGCCTTTTTCTACATGACCTTGGAAACAAGTTCCCAATAATTTTACAATTCAAGTACTTTCAACATCAACTAACATATATAACTTCTATCAACAAATTTGAGATCAAGTACTAATTCCACTCAGCGACATCCTGCATACATGTCAAAGACAATTGTAAAACATTGTCTCTTAAAGCTCCCCAAACAAGTTATTACAGGAAATAGGTTCTTCCAGAGCTCCATCTTTCAAACAGCTTAAATAAAATAATCCTGCCTTTATTTTCCTCACTGTAATTACTCAATGCTCAAAACCAATGAGCAGTTTTGCATAGCCTCCACCTCCAGATTGCACTAATTCAGAGAGAAACCACTTTCAATCAGTAGGCTAAATCTCTGTGCTTCGATATTAAGACCACAAGTCATATATCAAGCTGTGTAAGCCCTTCACTACAGATCATCTTTGTGTGCTTTGGAAGAAGTTTTTATATTTCTAAATCAGTACACCATTACAGTTTGAATAGTCCTTGGCCATGCCAATTTTAAACAGCAGCACAATCTGCCACAAGAAATCCAAAACCAGCTGAATCTTTCCAGTCAGTTTTTTAACTGCCACAGTTTAGAGAGCTTTTATTGATAGTTTCTCCCCAATGTCACTCAAATTCATTCTGTTTGTGAATAGGTGATATACGAGTTGATGATATAACCAAACTATTTCATAATCACTTCATAAAAACAAAACAAAACACAAAAAAAACCCAACAAAAAAACAACAAAAAAACCCAAACAAAAAACCCACAAAAAAATCCAACACAAAACCCCCCTCTGAAAGAAAAACTATCATATTTGTGATAGACATTTCAGTTCAGTTACATTTTCTATCAGCCCTGAAAACAGCAGTCTTCATTATTTTAGGTAAAAGGATGGGAAATACCAGAACATCTCTTCAGAGGTCTTCACTGCTTCTTCAAAAAAACCTCTCCATATTTTAGCTGTATCACCTCTTCTAGAAATGCTCAAATCTACTCCTGCCTATTTAAATACTGTTTAGAAGACACCTGAATGTTTAAAGATGCTCTTGACAGTCATGTCAATTTGGTCCATATTTAAGAATAGAGACTAGTGTTTTGAGAGAGCTGCTCATCAGATTATTCAGTTTCACTAGGGAAAAAATAGTAGTTTCATTCTAGTACTGGTATTAATGATTGAAAACCTATAAATCATAAGTTTTGTGCTTAAAAGATTGAAGTAAAATATTTTAACCTGTGTAGTGCCTGTAGCTACCCCAGCACTGCGAAACTGAAACAATAGTTGGCTATAAGCCAGTTCTTAAGAATGTCACCTTTTTTAAGCAAAAAGCCTTAAAAAAAACCAATTCCAGAACTGAAACAGTTGCCAAGACATCAGAGCTGACTTTAGAGGAAGTTTTCTCTGCATCATTGCCACATTCACTCCATGAACACTGCTGTCAGCTAGAATCTACCATACTGAAGCACCCTTTTCAAATAGAGTTCATACCTCAGACTAAGACTTGCAAATATTAACAAAGAGACTGGCTTGCTTTCTTTCAGGCCTCCTGTTTCCTAAATATCACCAGCAAACATAACAACACTCAGGTAAAAAAAAAAAAAAAAAACAAAAAAAAACACCACCAAAAAAAAACCCACACACAACAAACCCACCCACACAAAACCCAGAGACCTACAGTACAGACACTTCTTGTTTCAAAAGGAAGAGTTTGCAACCTGCCTGTGCCTATGAAGAAAGCATGGAAGGGCACTTTTTCTATTAGGAGACACTGTGAAAATAACTGTGTGCAACAGATGAAGGAACAAGTAAATGAGTCCAAACAAGAACCAACGCAGCCACACCAAGACACAGAACAAACTTCAGAACATCACTATCAGCAAGATAATAGTACTGCATTTTAAGTCCCCAGTTCCATAGACAGATGAGAAACTTGGGCAGAAGAAACTTGGGTGGTACTTCATAGGCCTATCCCAGCGAGGCGGGGGGGTGGGAGGGGTGGGAAGATGTATCAGAAATACCAAGTGCCAGTCACCAAACACTCCAGACAATACCTGCAACTGCTATACCCACGAGAAACTGATTTCCACCCTGAATTCTCTCCTCTATGCATACATTAATCTCAATGAAGAGTACACACTCAGTACTAGAACAGACCTAAGGAAGAGCACATTCGTGGAATGCTACAATGATTCTTACAATAAAGTACCCTCTTCTTGAGCTTTATTTCTACCAGTATATGTTTTTATAGCAACAGAATTTGCATGCATACTCTTTTACATTATATTACAAAGCACATTATATTTCAATGAAGAAATATTTTGCTCTATTAGGAAAAGATATAGCTCAAGGGAAGTGCATTTGCTATGCACTGTAAAAATTAGGTAATACTACATTCTTTGCACACAGTCTCCATTCTAGGTTAGTGTTTATATATATGAAGAAAAAACAAAGACACTAGGACTGCTTTTATCAACAGTTGCAAACAATTACCAGGAGGAACATTAGACTTTAGACATCTACCAGCATTTTACAATGGGTAGAGAACACCCCCATTTGCAAGAGAATCTGAATAGGCTTCTGAAATACCCCTACTTCCTTCTATGCTCCTTCCCAAACATTTTAACTACTTAGTCTTTATGAGGTAAAAAGTACCACCTCATGATTTTGATAACTGAACACAAACGAAAACCGAGATATTCAGAAGCAGGGGAAACTCTACCTTGAAAACACAGCAGCACAAGCAGCTCAATGTGACATTGGGAAGCGATTTGCTTTTCTCAAACCCCAAAGTTCAAGATGGAAAGCAAACTCAAAGCAAGTATTATTTTTTAAGAATCAATGGGAATCTGCAATTAAATACTAAATCTGTCACTCTGCCAAGGGGCCCGATCTGGACAGACACATGCCTGTGATCTCATACAAGCAGGAAAGATCCCTGTCTCGAAGAGTTTCCAATGTAAAAATACCCAGTTATAACCTCTTCTTCCACAAAGACTTCAAATACAAAGTATTAGTAATATACTATAATAGTATGAACAGTTTACAGCATACAAAGATAACATTCAAATGGTGAACACTGTCAGAAAAACTCTCAAGAAACTTCCAATTTACAAGAGCAAAGACATTAAAAAAGCCAAGATAAACATCACACAAGGATTTTTCATATTTAAAACTGAGGTTCTACTGTGCCTGTCCTTTTAACCATTCAGCACACATTGGCTTATCGCTCACTGATTGCTGCAGTAAGAGCAGCAGAACTGCTGAACAACGATCATACAAAGCTTGAACGCAGTAGTAAAACTCTGCAAATAGGTGCACTGGTGTATCCTAGGGAGAAAGAAGAGCTTACTCTACGCAGGACATGCAGAGGTAGCAGCTAGCAGGTCTGTCATGACAAAGATGAGCCTTCACAGACAAAGCAGCAGCCAGCTCATCAGAGGTATCTATATTAGCTAAAGAGAAGGAAAACTGCCCACCACATACAGCAGAAGTTTGCAGAGCTCAAAGCCAGGATGAGCTCAGCAGTAATTCAACACACAGCAACATGTGACTGGAAATTAATAAAAACAGGCAATATTCAATAGCTCTCATTTTTACTCAGCTGAACTAAGACTCTAAAAGGTTGGCTGACCTTCCAGGCTGCCTACCATACAGGCTGCACTTGTTTGATAGCACATACTGACTGGTTCAAATTTAAAAAAAACATTATTTGAAGGGAACAACTGGACTACCACACAGTCACACATCACCATTGTCCTTACATATATATGCCCTGCCATTGGCTCCTATACTCAGCTGAAGAGTCTGCTTGAACTAAGACTTCCAATATTGTTATTATAATTGTTTATTAATTAAATAGGTTACATCTATTAGTTAAAGGGTCATGTCATCAGCTCATGGATTAAGTTGCTCAATCTTCTAGCAGTACTGCAGTACAACCTATCTTAGCAAGAAACTCATCTGCCATACAGCAACAGGAAAAAAAAAAAAAGGATGGAAAGGAAGACATGACTCTTACTGAGATCTCAAACACTGGGGACAATAAAATCTTAATACACCATTGGCTCTTCATAGGCACATGAGAATGCTGTAGTAACCAAGTCACTACACAGTAGTACAAAGTTAGGTGCTTAAACTATAAAACAAAGTTTACAGAACAAGGTCTTAACTCTCCTTCCTCAAACCATTTATCTCCTGCTTAAGGAAGCACAGCTGGCCATGTAGCTAGTAGTCTGATGCCAAGGTTTGTGTAAGAAGCTCCATACGTTCCCATCTCCTGAACAGCAAAGAATATCACATGCTAATTCATTGCCTCACAGAAGGGACAGGCAGACCCTATTTGGCCTTCAGTCCTCAAATCACCAGGACGGCTCCTTCCCCAAGGCTGCTGTTTTCATGTGATTTCCCTCCACAGTTTGCTCTCCCTCCAAAAGAATGACTTTAATACCACGCATTCCATTCAGCAGAATAAAACAAGTCTGGATTTAACATCCCATTGTTTTTTTTTCTTTCCCTACTTTGTATGCACTTGTACTCAATCTGCACATTTTTGCTGTTAGTTCATAAGCAGTACCTTTGGTTGAAGGTCAAGAAAAAAAAACCCAGTATTTAAAGCTATAAATAAAAAAAGCATTAGCCACTGCATTGTCCAATTCCAAAGCACACAGCTACATTAGTGGCAATGTAAATAAACTAAAAAAAAAAAAAAAGTCACAGCATTTCTGCAGGGAGTACCACCTTTGATGGAAGCCAGACTTAACAGCTGCTGGTTATAATATACTACCTGGGATCACCAAGTCGGGCTGTGCATGTACACCTGCCCATTCTGAATGAATGAGCTCTCAGGAGTACTTAGAAGGCTGGTATTTCTGGTTTTCAGTGAGAAATTAAGAACTACTAGCTCAAAGGACACAGTACAACAGTACGGCTCTTTCAGATGTTCTCAACACTCCATTTTATTGAGTTTATATCAAAATGAATATGTGTCTGCTACATTATATACAAAATACAAAGTACCCAAACATGATTATACCCTTTAGATACAGCTCAAATTCCCCATTTCCTACAGTGATTTAGGAACACCTTTATCCAAAGCTACTTTTGGATAAGCAGTACTTCACATGCTTACAGGTAAGAGAAACCCCCAAAATAAGTAGTGAGACTAGTTCCTTGTCCAGAAGGAAATCTGCATCTCTAAGCTCATTTTCTTAGCTAATGAAAGTCTCCTCATGACAGCATAAAGTTCCTTTGACAAAAAAAAAACAAACAAACAAAAAAACAAAAAACAAAACAAACAAAAACGCAACAACAACAACAAAAAAAAAACACAAAACAAAAAGAAAAGAAAAACAAAACAAACACCACCACACCCAAACAAAAAAGAGCCTTTTTGACTTCTTCCTTGAAATACCAGAAGCTTCCCTAGATCATACACCGGGGGAAATCAATACAGAAACTGACTAGGATAAACCTGACATATTCTCCTCTTTATTTCCAGATTCCACCAAGGAATTTCGTACATCATTTTCTTATTTACAAAGTAACAGTAAACTATTCCCAGCGAATTTGCAAGAACGAGAAACAGCAGAAGCAGGACTGCCAGACTGGCCTTTCCCCAATAACTTGGTTTGACTGTGGATTGCCATAGTCTGAAAGAAGCCTCTCATGAGTCTGTCACTCAGCAAAATTAACAAATACCCTCGTTGGTTGTCTGAAGTACGACACCTGAAAAAGAACAAACAGCCCACTAAACTTTTAGATACACGTCAATGCCAGAGATGAACAGAAAATTTCATAATGAATGTTTTAGCATTTCGTAGAAAATAATCTGGGCAACTAAAAAAAAAAAAAAAAGACACAAACCCACCAACCAACCACACACACCACTATGAAAAGTTGTTTCAGGCAACACTAACAAAACAAACAAAGAAAAACAATCACACATCAACCTTTTGACATTTGAAACCCCTCATTCGCAGAAAATGCTGCATTACTCGGTATCTATTGACAGGTTTCAGATTAGTTCTATCTAGACTTCTGTTCTGCATGACCAACAACATCTACACATTCAGAGAAAAATTTGTTTTACGAAGCTGCGCTGTGAGATATGGGAATAAGGAATACTGGACATGAGATGCTTGCGTTGTGCAGCTTGATGATGCTGAACAGACAGTGGGCTAAATATTACTAAATGAGTGTGCTGTGGAATGTTTTATTGCATAACTACATAGCAAGATGACGAGTATTGAGGGGACAGATGGTTAAGGTGAGTGGCTTTGATACGCAGCATATTAAAAATATTTAAAAACTAACATAAGCAGTTCTGAAGTCCATGAACAGTCTGAGGTTTCTCCAATAAGCAATTTGGAGATTAAACTGACTTTCAAAGAAACACTTTTCTGTGGAGAGATGGAAAATTAAGATCTAGATGTGGCCTTAAAATCAAGTTTGGAACAACACTACATTTAACCAACTCACCCCAGCAGTCCTCTCACAGTAAAGTTTTGTTCAGTTGACTGTCTAGCAAGGATAGGCAATGTTGCATTTACCCAAGATGCCCTGAGTCCAGGTACAGAAGACTCTCGTACTTCTTCAATAAAGAAAAGCTTAAGGGGAACCCTGTATTAAGACTTAAGTTAATAAATGCCGTATGAAAGAAGCTTAGTATGTATATAAAACAATTATTTTCTAACAAGCCATCTTCAAATTTTTGATTAAGTAAATGGCCTTCTCTAAGAGAAAAACTGGCCTAGGAATTTGTCTACAATCCTTCATTTATGAACAGACTTCTTTCTTATATAGCATATCACTAGAATTCAATGGATCTTGTAGACTACTTAGTAAGTTTTAATGCCACTTAATTCAATGTTAGACCTCTCTTTTTAATCCCCCACATCTTCTCCCCACATTAAACACCCTTCTATATAATTCAGTCTGTCACTCGGAGTTCATTTAAAGCACCTAAAGCAAAACTCTAAAACAGATTCTTTATTCAAGATTCCTGTGTTACAGTATGACTCTCAGCAAGCAGAAAATGATCCTTTCCCCTGCAAAATGAACTCATCTCTGCAAAACACCAGACATAACAGCACACCTCCAACAAACTACACCCAACAGGCACACCATCTTTGCCTGCTTCACATTTAGTACACATCCACACTCACTCTCTCACCCTCCACAGTAGACTGTGACACACAGGAAAACAGAAAAACAGCACTAAATAGCATTGTGGGAAGTACAGCACAGTAGCAGGGAAAAGGCAACAACAATAAGGATACTGGAGAAAAGGAGCCACCAAAACCAAAGTACAGCACTTTGGGGCCATACAATTTTTTTCCTAATTACAAATAGTACCTCTTGGTGGAGACGAATTTATTATTCATGCCATGATATGCTCAAGTAATCTAACGACACTTGATTCAGTTTCCATCTCCATTACTTAAATTTGTCTCCAATTCTTCCAGCTAGGCTGAGAATCTTACTGAATGAACAGAATTGTACAGAATCCCTAAAGCTTCTAGGAGAGAATGCTAGAAATACCTTGGACTAGAAATGTGCAAACCCGAAACCCTGCTTGGCCCAGGTCGAAAAATTGTAGAAATATTGAAACAACATCAAAGCAGTGTCTTATCTAAACAGTCAGCTGCACAAAGAGGCCATACCTGCATGGAGTCAAAGCATCAAGTTTGTTTTCCTATTCCCCATTTTCAAGGGACAGCACACTGACATCAAGTGCAAAGCCTTCATGTCATCAGTTTCATCCAGGAAGTTGGTTTTTTTTAAAAAAATATTTTTTACAACAGACAAGAGTCTAGTTGGAGGCTTGTGTCTAGTGGAGTGCCTCAAGGGTCAGTACTGGGACCAGTACTATTCAATGTATTCATCAATTACTTGGATGAGGGAATAGAGTGCACTGTCAGCAAGTTTGCTGATGACACCAAGCTGGGAGGAGTGGCTGACGCACCAGAGGGCTGTGCTGCCATCCAGAGACCTGGACAGGCTGGAGAGGTGGGCAGAGAAAAAATTAATGAAATATAACAAGGGCAAGTGTAGTCTTATATCTGGGCAGGAGTAACCCCAGGTTCCAGTATAAGTTGGGGAACAACCTGTTGGAGAGCAGTGTAGGGGAATAACCATGGATGGTCAGCAGGATGACCATGAGCCAGCACTGTGCCCTTGTGGCCAGGAAGGCCGATGGCATCCTGGGGTGTA
>VWYH01005913.1:1300799-1319842 GCA_013399365.1 Pampusana beccarii
GGCGGCGGGGCCGGGGCGGCCCGGCGGGTCCCCTCCGCCTCCCCTCCACCTCCCCTCCGCGTCCCCTCCGCCGCCGGGCGGGGGCCTGAGGCGGGGATCCCGCGGCGGCGGGCGGCGGTCAGAGGCGAGGAAGGGCACTCCCCGAACGGCCGGCACTCGCGCGGAGCCTGCGGGAGGCCTCCTGCCGGCGGTCGGGGAGTCGCGCCGTGCGTACCCCCCCGCGGGGCCGGGAGCGGCGGAGTCGCAGGTGCGAGAGGCAGAGGCGGCTGGGGCAGTTGGAGGTCGGTTTTGGAGCTGGAAGGGCAGATCTGGCCAGAAGCACTATTGTGCACGCCTGTAAATAGACCTTAAAACAGGGACCTGCTGGAGAGAGTCCAGCGCAGAGCAACGAAGATGATGGAGTGGAGCATCTCCCGTATGAGGACAGGCTGAGGGAGCTGGATCTCTTTAGCTTGGAGAAGAGGAGACTGAGGGGTGACCTCATTAATGTTTATAAATATGTAAAGGGTGAGTGTCAAGAGTCAGGCTCTTCTCAGTGACAACCAATGGTAAGACAAGGGGCAATGGGTTCAAGCTGGAACACAGGAGGTTCCATTTAAATTTGAGAAGAAACTTCTTCTCAGTGAGGGTGACGGAACACTGGAACAGGCTGCCCAGGGAGGTTGTGGAGTCTCCTTCTCTGCAGACATTCAAAACCCGCCTGGACGCCTTCCTGTGTAACCTCATCTGGGTGTTCCTGCTCCGGCCGGGGGATTGGACTGGATGATGTTTGAGGTCCCTTCCAATCCCTGGCATTCTGTGATTCTGCAAAACATGTTTGCTAGCTGAATGTCAGATTATTTGGGGATAAACTGCAGTGAGAGGTGTCACACCAAACACCCTTTAACACCAGTTCCAGGTTACGAATTTAGCCTCACAGTGGCTGAAGAAATCCAGAGAGCCTATGTGTGCACTGTTGGGCCTTTCCCAAAGGTGACAGGCTGTGTGCTGGGTGAGCTTTCCTCTTTCAGAAGCCTGGCATCAGGACAAGGCAGCTGTGAGGAGATGGATGGAGTGTAAGGGGTTGAATGCTCTGGGAAGGTGCATTCTCGCTGCCAGTGGTTGAGCACCACCCTCGGTAAGTTTTTAATTGAATTTATTTTGCTCTTTTCTCTGGGAAAAGACGGTCTTTCAAATACATTACAGTTGAAACTATCACTGTAACTATACACAGAAATGTCTGCTTGTCACAATGCTTGTGCCAATATAAAGAGATGTCATACTGGCATTTCTCAGAGCGAGGTGTGTGTACTGGTGCTCCTGGATTGCCCCTTTGGCCATGGAACTGACAGACCTCATGTGGAGGCTTCAAAATCTCTTTCTGACTGGTGTGTCTGTACCCATCAATCCCGAATGACAAAACCAGGGACTTACCTACTGCTTATCGCATCATAAATGCAAGAGGCTGTGTTTCCATTTTGACCTATCTCTGACTGGTGTTCTAACACCATGTGCAGAAGTGGTCCAGAAACAAGATCCCGCTGCAGGAACAGTTGTACATTCCCCCTCACAGGCTGCTGTGGTGAGGGCACCATGGATGTGCCCTGCTAATGTCAAAACTGAAGTTGCTAATCTTGTTATTGAGGAACATTTGCAGAGCAGGAGCTCGGGTAGCTGTGAGGTAGCTATGTGCCAAAGATCAAGCCAAGTCTACAGAGATAGAAGAGTGGCTTGAAGCCATCTTTCATAATGATGATGATGATGATGATGATGAATGGTGATGATTAACTTCTGTATCCCAGCCCCCATTTCTGACCAGCAACACCTGGGAATGCAAAATGTGTCCTGTTGTTCATCTAAGCCTCCTTTAACACAACTCTTCTGAGGCTGAGAAGCACCAGACAAGCATCTGTATTACAGGTGTGCACTACATGGCACCGTGGTGCACAACCTCCTCCTTGTTTCACTGGCAGAGGAACCATTTCATATACAGCAGTATTGTGCATTGGAGCAATGCGCAAACTCCAGCTGTAAGGAAGGTTACACTCAACATGAACTTCATTGCACATTAAACCGCTAACATAAATGCACCTGTTCTGACCTATCTCCCAATCTATAGTAGCTGATTGTTATCCCACATACCATGAGAAATGCTTCCGACGTTCCACTCCTCCTCAGTGAGAAACCACGACACCTTACAGAATGTCATAGAATCATAGAATAATTTGGGTTGGAAGGGACCTTGAAAGTCATCTAGTCCAACCCCCTGCAATGAGCAGGGGCATCTTCAACTAGGTCAGGTTGCTCAGAGCCCCATCCAGCCTGGCTTTGAATGTTTCGGGGGACGGGGCATCTACCACCTCTCTGGGCAACCTGGGCCAGTGTTTCACCACCCTCATTGTAAAACATGTCTTCCTCATATCTAGTCTAAATCCCCCTACTTTAAAACCATTACCCCTTGTCCTGTCGCAACAGACCCTGCTAAGAAGTCCGTCTTCATCTTATAGGCCCGTTTAAGTACTGAAAGGCTGCAATCATGTCTCCCTGGAGTTCTCTCCAGGCTGAAAACCCCAACTCTCTCAGCTTTTCCTCATAGGAGAGGTGTTCCATCCCTCTGATCATATTCATGGCCCTCCTCTGGACTTACTCCGACAGGTCCATGTCCTTCTTATTCTAGGGGCTCCAGAGTTGGACACAGTATTTCAGGTGGGGCCTCACCAGAGCAGAAGGGGAGAATCACTTCCATCAACCTGCTGGCTACACTACTTTTGATGAAGCCCAGAGTACATCTGGCTTTCTGGATCGCAAGTGCACATTGTGGGCTCATGTCCAGCTTTTCATCCACCAGTACCCCCAAGTCCTCCTCCTCAGGGCTGCTCTTGATCCCTCCATCCCCCAGCCTGTATTGATACCAGGGGTTGCTCCAACCCAGGTGCAGGACCTTGCACTTGGCCTTGTTGAACCTCATGAGGTTTGCATGGACCCACTTCTCAAGCTTGTCCAGGTCCCTCTGGATGGCATCTCGTCCCTCAGGTGTGTCAACTGTACCACTCATCTTGGTGTCATCCGCAAACTTGCTGAGGGTGCGCTTGATCCCACTGTCTATGTCACTGATGAACACATTAAACAGTATTTGTCCTAGTACGGACCCCTGAGGGACACCGCTTGTCACTGGTGGTCATCCAAATACTGAGCCATTGACCACTACCCTTTGGATGTGACCATCCAACCAGTTCCTCATCCACCAAACAGTCCACCATCAAATTCATCTCTCTCAGATTTCGAGAGAAGGATGTTGTGGATGACTGTGTCAAAGGCCTTATGGACATCCAGATAGACGACATCCGTAGCTCTTCCCTTGTCCACTGATGTAGTCACTCCGTGAGGGAGTGTACAGTGTCTTTGACCTTCTTTTTTCTGACTGACATACCTATAGAAGCCCTTCTTACTATTCTTTGCATCCCTTGCCAAGTTCAGCTCCAGCAGTGCCTTGGCCTTCCTGACCCCATCTCTACACAACTGGGCAGTGTCTCAGGACACCTGTCACTGCTGTCCCTGTCATACTCCTCTCAGGACACCTGTCCCTGCTGCCGCTGCCTGTGCATTTCCTTCTTGCCCTTTAGTTTGACCAGTAGGTCTCAACACAGCCATTCCAGTCTCTTCCTTTCCCAGTTTCTCACACCTGGGTCTCAAGAGCTCTTGCGCTCAGTGGAAAGTGTCCTTAAAGATCTGCCAGATATTTGGGATGCATGTTTGAGTATGCCCCTTCACATTCAGTGCTTGCCTCTGGCTGCCTGTGACACTGGCCAAACCAAGAGCAGTCAGTCCCAGATCAGATACCATTCTGACAAGTGCACTTCTGGCTAACAACCTCTTAGGTACCTTCCTTTTATTAGAAGAATGCATGCTGTCCTACAAGAGTTGAAAGTCCTGTGATCTTACCAATGCAACTCGTATCTTCTGTCTGTTTATTACAGGAAGGGCATGAGTTAGTTTTTAAACTGTTTACTTAGCAGCAGGAGGGCAGTAAATACTATAAATTGTTAGTAATTGAATCATTTGCAGAACTATAGCATGTAGATACACAGAACAGCTGACTGAAAAGTCTGCATATTCCAAGTCATGCTTTAAAATTGGTGTGCCAAAATATTTTGAAATGTTTCAAAAATATATCTTCTGGTTGATACTGAAGTAAGGATACTTCCACTACCAATCCAAAATCTCCCCACTTCTTTAATAGTATACATTAGTATCAATAATGTCAATACCTCATTAGTATCAATACCTCCACCTAGTAAATTTTTAAGTAGATACTGAAAGCAGATACTTTTTTAAAGGTAAATGTTGACTGCAGGGAGTGTGGAGACTGTTCTTCATCAGGAAAAAAATGATTGTTGTTTTTTAAATAAGACATTTTGGTTTATATTTTCCCTCTCATCCTTAAAGGGCTGGTGCTCTCAGGAAACTGCCAGTTCTGCATTATGTGAAAAGGTGTTGTTCAGGAATTTAGCAACCATACTTCTGTCAACCTCATTTGGACTAGGATTTAAAGTTGTATTTTTATACCTCTTTTACTTTTTTCCCTCAATTCCAACTTTGTGTGATATTTATGCATTTTTGTAGGTACTTAAAATCTATTAATGACAGTTGTCTTTCTAAGGTTAGCAGGTCTCTTACTGCAGCTTTCTCTGGTGGCTAATGCAACCCAGTCTCTATACAACGCATTGTTGCATACCTGAAGCATTTAGAAATCATGAATCACATCTAAAAGAAAAATGGTCCTCTTGTAAAACTCACGATATTGTAAATACTGGTGTAATTCCATTTACCTTTTGGTTTTTGAGCCTTATGAAATGCACAAATCACATTTACATTCTTTTATGAATGCGATGTTAATAAATATGAATGTTAATGAAGAGTAGGAATGTGCTTTTCCTTTCTTTTTTAATAAAAGTGGAGATTGCCACAGAATCCCAGAACTCCTGGAACTAGTGCAGTTACGCTTAAGGCAGTACACAGAGGCAGAAATTACTCTACACTATGAAAACACATTTTACTCTCATTTATCCAGTTGTTTCAAATACTACATGATGAACATGAAATAACATTCTGCTTATAAAACTGAATGGACTTTTTACTAAGAAAACTAGTTTTAAAATATTATAGTTGCTGCCACCATGCTAGTTCTGTGTAGACAGACTCACTTACATGTCCCTCTTTTAAGTTCTTATTTCTCCTCCTTAACAACTTCTATGCAAGTTTTTGTAATGAAGGGAGTTACATGTTTTTTAAAGTTAATAGTGGTATACTGGTAATGTACCATTTGGTTTTGTATTGACCGTGCTGTTCTGCATATGAGCCTATGTGTTTTGCTGATACATCTTTTGCTGATATGCTTTTCTTTACTAAGGGCATCCTATCAATGTCCAAAAGGCTTATGCCATCTCTTGCCTTTGCATTACTGCTTATTTGTAGCTAAGATATGGGCACCTGCAAGGTATCTAAAGCTCGTACTTCCCGTTTGATGCTGGACTGTTTGCATATTGCAAGAGTGTGAGCACAGTGTGCTGGGTACCCCATGTCCCACAAAGAGGCCTTGTGTTTCCTGGTTACAATCCTTGCCCAAGTGTCCCATGATAGTTCCACTCCCGCACAGTGTGTGACAACCTGCTGTGACTGTGCAGTTCTTGTCGCTAAAAGTGAGCCATCTTAGCTTATAAGTCCGAGACTTTATAAGGCAACAGGATCCCCTTCTGCAGTTAATGCTTTGCCTTTTATATAACCTATACTGATCCATAGAATAGCGTGTTCTCAATTGGGTGCTCATCCCTGGTTGGTTCATAAAATTCCTGGCTCACTTTAATATGTCTGTATTCCTGGGCACTGGCCATTTTAATGGGACTGCTGACTCTGTACGTTGAAAAAAAAATCCACAAAGCAGAACTCCAGATCCTTAAGACTGGCTTAAAAGAACTGCATTTATTTAAAAAGGAGAGATTATTTAGATATGAGCCTTTCATTAAAATTTGCTTTATGGGTTCAATTATTTTCTCAGGAACTGGAATGGCTAGGTATATTTATTTTAAAACCTGAACCTGAGCTGTCCAACTCCCCAGGAACTGAGCTTAACGAAGAAGGGCAGCTATCAGATGACAAGAGATTTAATGACAAAGTGCAACAAAAAATAATAATTAAAAAAAAAAGCTAATAGGAAAAGAAACAATAGAGACAAGGGCTTTAGGCATGAAACAAAGAAATAATAGTGGCTAAAAGCTAATGTGTATTATAGTTGAAGGGCCTATCCTGAACTTATTCACAGAATCACAGAATGGTTGGGCAGAAAGAATGGATAAATCTCATAAATAGGACAGTATTAAAATGTCACTCAGCTGTTGGTCTCTAAAGCTTTCTTGCCCTGTTATCTTGTTTCTCAGAGTGATTGTTGCTAAAAGACTGCTGGATGCTGTAATAGACAATACTAAGTAGGTGACAAATCAGTTGTGTAATTCATTCTCTAAAGCTTTGCAGTAGATTACATCCGGAGTATTTTGTTTAAATTTGAAAAGGAAAAAGCAAAGCTGAGCTGGCTGGTCAGGCAGGATATTTTTCATATTGGTTCAGTACTTGTGACATACAGAAACTCTGGATAGGTAAAACAAATATTTGTGACCCAGAATGGGCAAAGGTACTTCTACATACATATAATGCCTTACCAGTGCAATATTGGCACAATACACTATTCTGTCTTTTGAGCAACACACTATCATGGCAATACACTATTCTGTCTTTTGAGTGTCTACTTTCCTATTATCAGGTATCCATTGCAAATATTTTCAAAATCTAAGAAATGATAAAAACTAGAGATCCATCTTTAATGCTGGGAAGGAATCCTGTCTGTCTGAAATCAACAGAACCCTGAAAACCTGGAGATGCCTTATTTCCTGCATTCCTATACCTTTCTTACTTACAGAAATACCTGTGAACAACTTGTAGGATGCAGACATGTTGAATACACCTGACAAGAATTTTTGGTCGTGTCCTAAACAACCCTTAATATAGGTGTAGACGTAGCACTCTAGCCCAGGACGTTATAGTGTTTGGTGGCAACATGAAGAACAGTGTAGACGTAACCACAAAGAGCTCACTGATTACTATTACATTCCTGACTTTAATCCAAGGCTAACATCTCAAAAAATTATGTTTATTTCATTCATCTAATAATGTTTAAAAGAAGAGCCATCAGTCATGTAACAGAAAAAAATGAAGTTTACATTTTCATGTAAGGCTAATTGCGTAATGCATTCATCGTACCACAAAACTCTAATTTCAGTTTATTCAATGAACAAGCAGAGCATAAATAGACACAATAGACAAAGATAATCAAATTGAAGAAGTTCAAAATAGGTCCACCATTCTGCTTTCTATCCATGTCATTAGACTGCTGCAAAGCACCAAATTCAGTGGTTTCCAAACATTTATCAGTATTACTGGCTATGCTTGTTTGACACTTGGAGATCTGACCCATTTTCATTACTGTCTTGTACCTGACACTGTGCAAACACCAGAGAAGATGTTCCCTGTGTCTTGAATACACACTTGCCTCCGTTACCTCCCATCTGAACTCCAGGCAAGATGCATAAGCCTTAGAAAATCCCATGTTCATGTACAAAGCACTTGTGCGACTCAGCAGTGCAGGCTGCCACAAGCATGACAGTCTCCTGCTCTCAGCTTCTTATTGAGTATTGAATCAACCCTTTTGTTGCGAGTTCTTAGTGGTGTGGGCCTGGCATATTTAAAAGATTTCCTTAAGCTGTGCAATTTCCACTGTCAATAACTCCACTCACATAGACAATTTCTTCCATAGAGGAAGGAAGAACTTCCATAAGACCCCCTCACAGCCGACAGGAACAAGGTCCCACTGACCCAGAGGACTACTGTTTTCTACTCTGAGTACATGCTGCATTTTTATAACTTTGTTTTCTCTTGGAAAAATCCAGTATGTTATCCACATCTCCTTCTAAAGACAGCTCGATCCCACCCAAATCAAAGCTGCTGTGTTACACATCATGTGTGACACGCTAGCATGCCCCACACACTCTGGTTGTCTGCGCCATGTAAATAACATGGTTGTACTCAGTTTCCCTCAGGAAGAACGATGGACTGATAGTTTTCCTTCATCACTGCCTAGATGTCCTCCCCAAACTATTCTGCTAATGACTTCTGCCTCATTGCTTCAGCCTCTACTCTGTGGGGCATGACATGGCAGCAGGCTCAACAGTGGGCTACATGCATCCTTCAAAGGTGCTGAACTCAATGTGCCAGGTCACTCAACAAGAAACAGCTGTTTGCAGTGTTTGGGCAGTGCATGGCAGAGCGGACCAGGTTCCACCACTTTGAAAGGCATCGAAGGGGTCTGTCCCCTGCTCAGGAAAAGGTGGCTATGACCCAAATACACGTTCTCCCCCTACTACTCCTCTTAGGTTGACCCAAGTGTGAGCGAAGTAAAGTGTTCTTCAGAGCCAGGCTCCTTTGCCAACACTGCTGAGCATCTTGATTGGAGAATGGAGCTAGCAATGCCAGGAACCTGATGCCCTGGTCCCACAATAGTGTCCTCCTCCAGTTGGCCTTTTGTTCTTCACTCCACATATAAAGGCTGGATCCTTCAAGACCAGGATGTACAATGTAACATCCTGACTGAAAGTGTTATTTAATTTCTCAGACCAGAGATACATCTGACAAGCCACTCTTGGTTATTGTACCTGAACTGGAAAAAAGATGTCTGTTGCCTTCCTGAACTTGCATTAGAACTGCAGTCCTTTTACTGTAAACTGTTGGACCAGCTCCAAAATTACTTCTGGGAAATCCTCGCACCAGCAAAGCCTTAGTCTTCTCCCTGCATAGCCAGACAAGAGCAATACTTTCTGCCAAATCTCCAGCTCACCTCCTCATGCTTTTATGACAGGTTGGGCTAGAGTGGAACACATCAATTTTCTTGTGGAAAAGAAAAAAATACAAAAGTGAGAAGATATAGTAGAAATGGGAGGAAGAGTATCAAAAAGAAGGAAGGTAAGAGGAATAGAAGAAAGCAGAGGCAACAGCAGAAAGTAGTAACATCAAAACACACAGTAAATTTAGAGGCAAATACTGAAATGGCTGCTTTATACCACATGAGGCTTTGTAGGACAGTGCGGAGATGTTCTTATGAAGAATGGTAGAGGAAATGTTTGGAGGAGCTTTATGTGCAAAGGGGATGAGGTGGGGCAGGGGAAAGAAGGGGGTTTTTTCAGCTGTTCGTGCACACTGCGTAGGGAGTAATAGGTGGAGGAGAGAACTCTAATCCACACCGTGACTTCATCTGGAGTGCAGACGGTTGTGCTCCAGATGTCTATGGAAAAAGAAAATAGCGTTTGCAAAGCTGAGGAATTCGGGGCCCATAGCACATAGGTAATGTACCCTATGAGCAACAGAATAGAGGTTCCCCTAACGTAGCACTTTCTGTCATCTATGGGCACAGGTTTACCCTGGCTAAAATTAGTCCTTGTGAAAACTTTCTGGGAAAAAAATAAACACAGCAGGAAAAATAAAATATGACAGTGCGTGGATCAAAAAATTCTCTCCTGTGAAGAACCTGTGAGAAGGAATGAACCATCCATGTATATGGCCAGTGTGCTAGTGTGGGGTTTCCAGCCAGTTGTGATCTTAAAAAAATGCTTAAATTAAACATGCACTTCGGTGTTAGTGGAATAAAGGACCGAAATTACACATGTAAGGTCATAAAGAAGATTGTGGCAGAGCTGTAAACTGAGTTAATGTCATGAGGGCATCAGGCAGGAAATGAAGAGCCTTGTTCTTTGCTCTTGGCTCTGCCACTGACTTGCTGTGTGGCAAATCACTTCCTCTTCAGGTGACTCAGTTTCTCCTGTAGGCAAATGCAAATAATGATTCATCCTTATAGAAATCCTTCGAGAATGAAGATGGAAAATGTTATAGAAGAGCAAAGTAGGAATTCCATTCCAGTGCTCTCCACAGCCCATCCTTGGTCCTCTTCTTGCTGGATTTTTTGCAGAATGATGTATTTGTTACTGTGAATGGTATTTGTTAGAGATAATAAAACTGCAAATTATACAGCAAAAGCATGTGAATGAATTAAATGCTGGGTGATTTCTATTATATACTATAAACAAACAGAAGATGCGCTAAAGTAAAATTATCTGTGTTGCACAGTCAGGCACGCAAAAAATGAAATGCCAGTTTGCTACTCATATGTGACTATGTAATTTTAAAAGCTGTCATAATATAAGCAGAAACAAGGTGGGCATATATTATTAGACTCTTAGAGGTGTGCTGAAGCAGTCACAGATAGATGAACTGAATGAGAATGGTTTAGATCGTAAAAGGAAGATTATAATTTGAAAGTCCACAATCTTGTTTATAGCAGAGACAAGCAAGCATATGGCAGTTGAAGTAAGGTACTATAAGAGGACAAAAAGCAGTACAGGTCTTACTTTGTAGGTTGTTACCCAGAGAAACTGAATTAACTCTGCTACAAGCCTCAAGAAGTGAAATGGTTAAGATATGCAAACCAGAGTTTTCAAACGAGCCTTTTGTAATATATTGCTTATCTTCCAAGTGTCCAGGTTCAGATATACACAAGACCAAGTTTTAGAAATGCTAATCATTCACAAACGCTAAACAAAATTAATTGGAAAACCATCTAGAAAAATATAGGAGGGAAGTTTTTCCAGTTAAAAAACTGTAATAGCTATTATTAATTAATTGAATGGAAGTTTTCAATATCATACATGCAACATTGCGCATTTGCAACCTAGTGTACACCTGCTATTTGTTATAACCCCATGAAAATCTACAGCCAATTAGCCAACTGTATCTTAAATTAACTAAGATGGTACCTTCAAATTAATGCTTAAATCTATATTTTACATATGCAACTGAGCATAGATAATTTAGAAATGATGTTTCAATTTTATTTATAAAATGTTCTAAACCCTCTGGCATTGAGAATATTTTGCAATCTCAGTAAAAAAACGATGTCCAATAGGTCTTGAGTATAATTTTGTTTTGCTCCAGCCCAGGCAAGTTTTCCATGCTCCTTTGTGGATCCTAAGCTCAAGGAAAACTCATTGCCCATTCTTAGATACATCTGGGCATATTTTGATTGCCTGAATGAATATAAATGTATGTATGAAGCTGAATTGTTCCATGAAAACAGTAGTTGCTTCAATTGTTTCCATATATTTTTTTATTATGCTGTGACATTTATTTTATAGCACTGCCTTGTAATTTGGTTTTAGCTTTCTTTTCTAACATATCTTTGCTTTCCATGGCTTTTTTACTGGCTCTCTCTGGAGCATTTCCTATTTAAATTATCATTTACTGAAACCATGCTTTAGGGCCTATTACTCCTTACTCCTTCCCCTAGGAAACATTTTACTATGCACAGTTCAGCATTTTTTACATCATTTTACATCATTCATGTTGACGTTCTGTTGGCTGTATGAGTTCCCTCGTTCGTTCTGTTAACTGTGGAAGCCTGGGCCCTTTTAAATCTATCTGCAGTTGTCATTAGGATTTCCTGAAGAACTTGTGCCATACAAAAGTCTCCAAATATATGTTGTAGATAATGTATACATTTTAGCACTCTCATTATCCATCTGTTGCTCTCAGAATTCATATTTTACTTCCAACTATTCCATAATCTCACATTATTTCTTCTCCTTTTGACATCTGGTAGTGCTGTAGTACTGCAACGTATATAATGAATGGATTGCGGAGAATACATACAAATTCCAGATACTCCATCACTCCCTTCACTGAATCCCTTCCTTCTATGTGTTTCTCTGTTGGATTTATTAGTCTTAGCATACCCAGTCTGATTCGCTTGTTTGGTACTCACTGTGGGGTACTCAGTACTACACGGACGATGCGATTCAAGAACATGCTGTGTGTAAAGGAGAACATTAGCCTATTAACAAACACGCTATGAGGCTGCAGTTCTTACTCTGCTTCAGGTGCTGCCTGTGTAGTTTGGAACCAAAAAGGCTCTTGCTTGTTCTTTATAATCTGCCACTTGCATAAAAATATTTCTGGGTCCTGGCTCTTGAGCAAACCTCCATCTCCAGGAGTTAATACGACAAAGAGAAATCCCGATGTTGAGCTCTCTAGGCAGCACAGTCCTCTTGTATGTCACACAGGCACCCACCGTCACTGCCTGCCATCGACATGAAGTAAGAAGACCTCTGGAGTGCCTACTGCTTTCAGTAGAAAACCAGTACCAGGTGTCTGCAGAGATGCAGAATTCCCTTATTTTCTCAGGATACGCTATTTTAATTAGATAATTTTCAGAGGTGTCATTGAGTAAATATGGAAGAACTTTAATACAATTTAAAAGGTTTGTAATTACTGTATATTATGCCAGGCATGTCATATTCTCTTGCTGATTGGATCCTCTCATAGTTTTTGAATTTGCCAACACCCTGTCCTTCTGCATCTGTTACTGCATTTCTTCTCTCAGCTTTCCTTCCTGCACGCTGAGGATTACAACCCTTGGCACCTAGTTTCTCAGCTCCTTTACCCTTCATTACCAAAGGGACTGAAAAGCCTTTGCTCTTAGCACAGATGTTTTGATGCTCTGTATCCACTCCCACATGAAACCCACCTCTTAGCCTGCCCCATACCAAGGCAGCAGAAAGTACACAAAGATTTTATTCCCTCATCTGCAAGAAATTAAGCTTAGCAAGTCTAATAAACTTTGCCAGTTAGAAAGTAAAAAGCGGCACAAGAATGCCCAGGGAACAGAGAAATTAAAACTTCTATGGCAGAAAATAATTTGCTGGAGAAGGAATATTCCACAATTTGAGAATGCAAGAGGCCCTAATTATAAGTTCACTATTTTCATGGTATAGTTCTCTGTTGTTTCAAATCACCTCAGTGTGTCATTTTTTTTCCTCTATCCACCTTTATATAGCTCAATGTACTTCACTTATTTCTAAATGATGTGATGTTACACAGCTGCAATCGTATTGGGGCATGTCGTTATACCTTTGTCTGCTTCCCATGTAAGCAGAACTGCCACGTGTCTTGTCTTTGACTAACACGGGGGGTTTGAATGGAGCTCCTAAAAAGCATTCCTTCCAGGTTTCCTGTGTGTGTGCTCCCAGCTCTCTGGCTGCATGGTAAGGAAGGCAGCAAAACTAAGGAATTAAAGGGGTTTTACTCCAAAGAGAAAAGTAACTGTGTTCCCTTTCCTGTAAAAACATGGCCAATAGTCTGTGTTTAAAAAAAAAAAAACAGTGACGGGAAAGAAAGTTGGCAAATTAGCAGCTTCCCACAGTGTCATACGCCTGACACAACCTGGAATTCACACATGTGAAGTGCACAGTCCAGGCAGTCCTGCTCCAGACATGGACTTGTCGTTCTGTCGTATCTCCTGATGCTGTGGGGAGAGCTCTGCGGTGTGGCTGCGCGGGGCGATGCCTCAGCAGCAGCGGCACAGTCATTCCAGGAAGATGCGGGCATCAAAGATATAGCGAGACAGAAATTCTGGGCCCATTAGGTCAATGGCAGTTTTACCACTGCCTTTATTTAGGCTGGGATGGCCTCGTGTGCCTGACTCATATTGCACCGACCCTCTGAACCCTGTGTCAGGATCCCTGCCCTGCCCACCCTTGCTCCTCTGTCTCCTTGCCAGCTCTAGTGTGGGGAAGGTTTGAAGTGGGACATCAATAGGGCCATGTTCCCTTTTCTTTAGCACTGTTTAGAGTATTGTGTAGTTTCTCATGTAGTATGTCTGGCTTTTTTTTCGTGTACTGTACAAAGGCAGCAGGAGAATGCAGTTGTATGGCTGTGCTTCAAAAAACACATAATTTTTGGATTATTTTGTTCTCCCATGCAGTTTGGTGCCAGAGGAGAACATATGGCTCAAAGTGATTTTTCCCACTTTACAATTCACATATTCTTTACCATATGTGAAGCATTATTTCATGCTATGCTATGGCATATATAATCCCTTCTGTGTCTATTCTTCCCTACTGCAGGGTAGACAATATAAATTTTGTCTTTCTGCTCTTAAGGCACTGTCACTCTGCTGGTCTTTTCAGACATTGGCTGTAGATTTCCATGAATGTTCCTAAAATATTTTTATATGCTTTTTGATTATCTCCCTAAGAAATTGTAATGATATCTTTAGTTTTGCCTTTAATTCTGTAAGCACTTAAAGCTTTCTTGCTAGGCAAGTCACAGACCACTTGATCAGTTATCAAAGCAGCTTGCATGATCCCATAGCCACAGAATTTGAGCTTCTAATCTCCAGCGTATGACAGATGCATCAAAGGCTTTGTGGGCAGCCACATTCAGCAACAAATCATACAGCTCTCCTACATTTCATTCCTTTTCAGTGAGCAGTATTTATCAAATCTGCCCATTATCTCCTCCAATAGATGTTCATGTTAAACCCTCTGAAGCTGATGCTGCAGGTAAGTAACTTTGATGAGAGCTTCCTTCAGTACAACACAAGAATAATTTTCTAAAGGATGAATTTCTGTCAACTGTTATTCATGTTCTCTGTAATTTTTAAGGTAGAAACTTAATTGCATGCACTCTTCTCTCCTTCTTTCCTTTCATTTTACACTTTGCTAAGGTCTTCTAGCTTTCTCTCTAATGCCACTAAATTCTGTGTTGCTTAGCGTGACACCACGTCCACTGGAGTGGAAGGAATAAATCCCAGTACCTCTTCATAAGATCCAAGATGATTTGTCCCGAACAGGCATAAGCAACTGAGACTGTTGAAAAAGACCTAAAAGAGAGTTTATGCAAAAATGGGATAATGAACAATACTGGCAATCTCAGAGGGCACCGAATCTAACAGACCGGATTACTGTAGTTTGCATCTGATGATTCATTGATTTGCCACCTAAGAAGGTGTAATATTCAACTGAAGTTCCCCCTGCATTTGGGGACATCTAGGGAAAGTAATTCTGTGGTATGTAATAATGCATGAGGACAGAGTGCAGTTCTGTCATGGGCAGGACATTTAGAGGATGTCTCTTTTTTTTTTCCTGCTCTGCTACTAACTACTTCCAATAAGATATTAAATATGCTTTGGGACTATATTACACTTATCTGCCAACATGGATAGAAATCAACTAATCAATTCACAGAAATTGTGAAGATTGTATAGATGTTGCTTTAATAGGTAGCCAAGATAAAAAATAAAACTATGTTCTCAAAAAAATCTATTGTGTGGCCTTGTTAATGGCACTTGCCAACATATTTTTGAAAAAAGTATTGCAGAGGTAACGAACGGCTGAAGAAAGGGAAGAAGAATGACCAGGAACATGGAAGAGACCTGATATAAAGAGAAAGCAAGGATGTGCACTGTAGGGAAGGGACAAGCAACCTGAGTCATGATCATACTTAGAGCACTAAGGTAGTGGAGAGCAGAAGGGACATTGCGTCTGCAAACAAACAAAGGAATGCCCTCAGAACGATCTCGTTAGACTCTGGAATGTCTGAGAACAGCTAAACCGGTGTCAGAAACAGCCTGGCAACCTCCCACAGCTCCAGGCCTTCCCAAAGGTGGGACCCTGCGGTGGCCGGTCTGCGCTGGGGCCGGTGTCCCGCAGCACCCCTGGGCGAGCTTTGTTCCCATCGAAGGAGGGTGAGCAGCTGCCCTTTGTATCACCCCAGAAATCCAGCCTGGTAAACAGAATAACACAATTAAACAGGATTTTTACTTCTGGCGCAGGCCGCCAGACCCTGGACCACCTGCCTAAGCTGAGGCTGCCATGTCTGGGCAACGTTCTGTCCTCAAACTGCACAGGGCAAAATACCTTGGTGAGGCGATAATGTTCTCCTCATCCATTAAAAACTACCACAGCATTTTTGTAAATGCAAGGAATAAAAGAAAACTCATAAGAATCGTTTTATATGTATGTATTTCGATACAAAGTTTTCCTTATTTCTGATAATATTTCACAGTTAAATACTTCAATACAATTATTTTTTAAGTCCGACTGCTAATCTTACAAATATTAATAGGAAAGGTACAATAAATCATGTTAACACTAAACTAAGTAGTTTAATATGGTTTTCAGTTGTTTTAAAGACATAAAATTTTCATTATATTTTTTTTTCAGGGAAAAAAAATCAATAATCAGTATTTGAGAAGACTGAAACAATTGAAAATACACTTGCATAGAAATTATTTTTAAAAAACCCTGAAAACAAAAGGTCTGTTTTCCATTGTTTAAAATTACTTTGGTCTGATAGTTTTGAAACAAGTATTCACAACTCTCAGTCAAACTCAGAATCAGTTTCAAAAGTGGAACTTGCAACTTGAAGCAAAGTTAGAAGTCATGTCACCAGGAGAAAGAGCTGGGAACAGACACTTTCAGGCTAATAGCAAAGATCATTTTTGGAATTAACTGATAAAATAGTTAGTGTGCACTCATCCTTTAAAAAATGAAACCATTAAAGTCTAAATTTACTACAATCAATTAAAATAATGAAAATTAAAATAAACATTAATTAATGTGTACTTGCTATTGCAGCTTAAAAGGTTTGATCTGCCTTTTTAAGGGTTAGAAATGGCACAGAAGTTATAAAAAGACCTCAGCATTTAAAAAGTTGCAGATTCAAAGATTCAAATATTTTTAAAACTCCCAGAATGAAGGTTGTGCATGTAACACATTCATGCATTGTAAGATGGTAGCTAACAACACAGTTGCAGAAAACAAAAAATGCCTACTTGATACTTAATTTTCTCCAAACTTTGCATCACCTGGCCCTGATCTTCTCTGCTATACCATGCTTTCTAAAGACAAATTATGTATTTTTGTGACACCTCTGGGATTACCTGCCTGGATTCTGGGATTCTGTAGACAAGACTGAAGATCTAATGTCAAGCACCCAGAAATGAAGAACAAAAATTGGTGACTACCTGAGAAAAAAGGAATGAAGTAACTTGCCTATTGCCACTTTTCTACTTCAGCAACAAATGAGGCAACAGCTCCAAAATTAATTGTCTTCTTCAGCACCAAGCCTGGTTCAAAGCCAGGTTAATTCCGTGCTCTCCAATGGATGAACCAGGAATATTGTAGGGAAAGAAACAGAAAGGATAATGAACTGTATCATAAGTGATATAAAAGACTTATTTCAATTCTTGGGTGTGTGACATGACCACCTTCAGAGTTGCTTTAACACACTTTTTAATACTGCAATGTAGACTCTGTTCTAAAATAAATAATTGGAATGTTATATTCAGAATAACTGAAGGTGGAGTCTGTGATTTCCCATGTCAGATTTCGGAGACTTGAACATATTACAATTGCAGCAAAACTGATTCTTCTAATAAAAATGGTTATATGATTTTCTTTTTTCCTGCCAGCTCTTAATGCCGGTTGTTTTGGCCTAACCAGCAAGAATTTCAGGGGATCTCGTTCCTACTGAATAAACTTTGGGTTTGCTGAAACTGGCAGGAATTCTGTGATGCACTTCAGTGAATAAACCTGGTGAAGGCTGAGCACTTCTGAAAATCCTGGTGCAGTTTGGCATCTTTTTCCTTATTTAAATTGTGCAGGTGTTAGTTATCTAGAAATGTTCAACGCAAAGAAACAAAGAAATAAAAAAATACATGCACCATTTCTGTGTATTTGAGGGGAAGCAGTATGTGTGACCTTTGAGATGAAAATGGTCACCTCAGGTGATATTTATGCCCATTACTGCTATTATTTAGGCCTTTTCTCCCCTCTTTTTATGTTACTCATAACTGATGATCAAAGGGCATCAGGTACTGACTTCCATATCGCTCCCTAGATTTATCATCATTCAAACTCTCCGTTCATTCATTCCAAGGCTGCCATTGGGGGATGCAGTCAGTCGCAATGAATGTCAGAGCAGGCCACAAATCCACTATGGATGCATTCCTATGGAAGTCAGTGGATCTTGAAGCCACATTCATAACGTAGATCTGGTTTTGTGTATGTTTTCCTTTGCACTGAACAAAGAACCACGAAATGTTTGCTTTTCCAAGTATATTCCAATCCAATCTCCATAGTGCTCTCAACTCACTTAAAAAGTGACTGTTGTTCCCTAAAATATGTCATGTAAATTAGGAGGAAGGGACATTTAAATAAGGGCTCAATAAGAAATATGACAAGATTTACCTAGATTTACCTTCATGTGGAACGCAAGCAGGCAGTGTGAACACGAGCTCTACAAACCATATCCTCAATGAATCTCGTCGTGGTACAATAGCGCAACAGAGAGAAACTCGGGAGAACAGACACTGCAGTACAACAAACCATCTCAGCACTAACGTGGGGCTCACCTGCGCCTTGGCAAATGTCACTGGAGAAGGGACACACAGAGTGCAAACACAGAGGTGTATATGGGCTGGGATTGTCTGTAGATACAAATACGTACACACTGAACAGCATTTCAGTCACTACTTATTTCTGCAGAAAGTGAGCTGATCGCTACTGCATTTTTTACTCAGGAGTTTTTGCCATCACAGTTTCAGAAATGATGTTCCCTTCCTTTGCTAGATCTTGAGAAAGCCCCTTAGAGCCACAGACAACAATGTAAATAATTGTATTAGAATATACACAATTTGTATCTATAATTTAACTCATTTTAACCTCTTTCTAAAAGTTCTATGTAGTTCAGATATTATTTTTCCCCACTACATTTCTCTTTTTTTTCTCAAACTTAAAATTGCTTGTATATTTTGAAGCTAAGAAAAAATAATCATGTTCAATTCTTAAAATGTGATTTTTTTTGTGCTTTCTGAAATCAAATCCATTAGTGATAAATTTAAAAAAAAAAAAAAAGTGCTGTTCTTGTATACATATCTCAAATCTCCACATCATCCAACTTCATTTGGCATGGGGTTTTTTTGGACATCTGCGGAAAGTTATTCCCTCTCTCCCTGTTTATCAGGTTATTCACGAGGGTCCCTGACAGTCCAGCCCGTGGGGATAAGAGCCCCATCAGGCTGCCGGAGCCAGGGGTGCGGCGGGACCCGCGGAGAGGCGCCCTGGGCGGGA
>VWYH01005915.1:0-151539 GCA_013399365.1 Pampusana beccarii
ATTTGGGACCGATAATAGATATTTAGGTGCTCAAGATACAAAAGTCTAACACGAGGCTTAAGATTTCTAGACGTTGGCCTTTTATAACATTTCTTCTTACTGCGTGAGCTGGCCTAACCCATCCCGGTCAGACAGGGAGGCAGAAAAGAACCAGACAGAACCCCCAATCTAATTCATGTTTGTTTGCTGCTTTTATTTTTCCTGTTCCAGGTCATTCTACCTGCACAAGTCGTTTGTCAAGTGTATGAACGTACAGGCATTTCTGGGAGCCTACAGATGTCAGCCAGATGGAATCACGTTTATGGCCCCGCGGTAAATACCCGTCGGAGAACGCAGGAGATCTATGGGTTCAATTCCATAAGAAGCCGAGTCTTTAAATCGAGTGAATCACACGAACTGACAGTTGAACGCGATGATCTTAAAGGTCTTTTCCAACCAAAATACTTCGATGATGCTAAGAAGGGTGGTAAAACAGCAACAGGAAATATCAATTTAACAACAACACCAGTCACTCAGCTCCAGCTCACATCATTGGTCACAATAACATTGTTCAGTGCATACAACAAAGTCCATGAAATGCTCTTGGTCCCTTCTGGCTTTGATCTGCTTTTCCTCTCTCGTTTAGCTGATAAGAACAAAACTGTTTCAGGACAGCACTTGTAGGATTACAAGCAGCCCTCAGTGCAAAGATGTATATTGGTATAAATATAATATACAAGTAATAGTACATTAAAGGAGTTGTCAAGCATACAAGGGTTTTAATTTTACAAATTATTAAAGTTAAGAGCTCCATCCGTTACAATACTGTACACTCAGTTCTTGTTAAGTAGCTCACATACCATGTTCTGCTGAGTAAATATTAGAATATTCAAAATAAAGGTGAGATAACAAGAGCCACGAGCTATTTCCATAACATGAAGCAGGTCAGCGACCGGAGAAGAAACAGAACAGCAGCTCCCAGCACAGCAAGGTACCAATTTCCCCACTATTCTGAGACATTCTCCACAAAACAAGGTACTAAGTCCAGAGGGAAATGTTAAAAAGTTTACTACCGCAATTATCACTTTCTCAAAACGTTTAGCACCCTGTAGGTCAATTAAAAATAAATAGGTCAGCTGGATTGAATGAAAAGGCACTAATTAAGGCATTCTTTATTTTTAATTTTGCCCATAAGAACTGAATACCAAACTGGTATTTTTATTGAAGCTACCTGATTTATATAATGCTGGATTAATTAATTTTGAATCACTATTTGATCTTTTACGATAATGCTTTACTTCCTTCGCCCTGCTTGCAAAGAATGATTAGGCTGTGCCGCTAATGAGAAACATTAATTTAATAGTTTTTAAATACATCATTAACCTCATTTCTCGAATACATTAATATTTCTGATTTATTTTGAATTCGGATACCAGCTTCCCCACTTTTAAGCGAGGAAAACTTCATTCTACATTTCTAATGTGACCGGCCCTAATATGCCATATATCCCTAAATGTGCTCCTGAGCATAAAGCGTTCTGTTTGTTTCATTGTAGATCCACATATTCCCTAAGGACAGATCTCTGAACAAGTTACCACTTTATGAATCCCAAGGAGAAACAACATTTGGCCAAAATACAACAGCCCAGGAGCTTGGCCTGGGTTTCACACACAGGGTGATTCAAGAACTTGCACCCAATGTGAAATGGCTGGAGCTTTGCAATTGGGGCATCTTTGTGGAACCCCCTGTATTAAAAACCCAGGACAAGCTCCTGGGCCGTATTTCCAAGACCAGAATTAGCCCGTGTCGGATCCCTGAAGAGAACGCGGTGTGCGATGAGAAATTACTTGTTTCTATACACGCCATTGTGAAAAGATAAACCCAACTGGTTTTTACAATAGGGGTGGGGTTTGCCTCAGCTTTTCTTTCTGCTAATGGCTGTGTTACGATGTCTCTGCTGCTTGGTGTCATTAACTGAAAAAGAATCTGAAGGTGAGAGCATTTTCAGAAAGAAAATCTTGTATGTTTTGGTTAGCTACTTTTCTCCTTTTTTTGATGGTGGGAACAAACACAACGACGAAGAATATAATTCCACCAGCGCTTCAGACAACGACGAGGCTTCAAAAGAAGGGGCGTTCTTGTCTGTCTCGTTCCCTCTGTTGAAGAATAAGGCAGCAGAACCACCACTGTTACCCATGGGATCGCACCTGGCAGAAAGAGAAGGATGAGCAGGATGAGAAGTTCTACCCCCGCTGCAGGACAGAGCGCCAGCGCCAGGACAAACAGACAGCTCCTCCAGCCCATCGGGAGCCAACCGCACGGGGAAGATCCTGGGGGTTCAGACCCCTGTTGTACCACTTGTTCTGCACAGCTCGGACGAGCTCGCTCTGAATTTGGGTTGAGTGCATCTGGAATTCATTTGGTGTTGAGAAATGTAAGGAGGCGTTTAATAGCAACCGCCTGAGGGTGTTCGGTCAGACAGAAACGTACTGGTATATATGAGGGTAACGCAATAGTGGATTTAGGCAACAGGGCATGGACACGTGTTTGTGACAGCGACCGATACCTCTGATCTACCTCCTTTTCTTATTTATTTAACTGGAAGCACAAGAAAGGAGCCCGAGCAGATGCGTATCAGTCAGTGAAAGGTAGATGAGAACAAGAGACTGTAAAATGTGTTACCTGCTTAGACAAGAGGGAAGAAAAACGAGGCGGCAGCAGACGGGAGCTGAACATCACTTCTGCTGTGGGACACGGGGCAGGTGGAGCCTGGGCGCTGTGCGGAAGAAAAGGTTCGCTCAATTCTGATCTAATTACACCCGTTTTACAAAAACACCTCCCAGTTATTGCCAGTTTACACAGGATCACCCTCCATCCTTGCACCCAGCTCGTACCCCTGCGATGCTTCGGTCTCCACAACAAGCAGAAGCAAAATTTCTGTGCAAGACCAAGCCCAGGAAGAGTGGGGTTATTTTTGATGCTGATCTAATGTATTGGTGAACAATCAGGGCTATAAAAGCAGTCATTTCAAGGTTAACGTGCTACTGGAATATCCAACAGTCAAGCTGAGTGAATAATCCATAACTAATTGCTTATTTAATTGCACATTCTTTGTACATGAGGCAATTGTAATATCCCCAAAGGCTTTAGGTTCCCCCCCCTTCTCTTTTAAGTGAGCTATAAAACTTCTGTATCTGTTCTTCATCGTGTGTTTTTGTTGCTTCACTGTATATCAACCAAGTAATAATATTTCTGTTCCCCAAATACATTGCTTCTATAGCCATTCATTAGTGGTAGCATGTTAGACTTCTGAAATTTAACAACCGAATTCCTTTCCTTATTAACTTAACATACAGGAACATCAACATGTAATAGCAGCATTTCCATTTTTTCTGAAAAACTACTACAGAATACCCAATCAGACTCGACTATTTAATACTGACTCAAATACTTCTTGCACGCCAGAATTTCCTTAATTCTTAATTTCCTTTTGCAACCGTATTAATGCTAAAGGCCACAATCCTGCAGGATGCTGAGTGCGTTCTCAAGGGTGCTCGAAGGCCAAGACTATGATAGGGCCTAGGTCTAGGTCTAGGTCTGGCCTAAGAATTCAGAAATCACATCTGAGGCCGTAGGCTCGACTTAAACCAACAAGTGATTTTCTTTTTCACCATAGCACTGTCACCTTCCCACCAAACACCACCGGTAGAATTCGAGTGTCGGCCAAAATGTCCCTTTATTAACTTGACTCCAGGAGCTGGAGCTTGAAGAAAACATTCTTAAAGTCGAGCTGGAAACATCGTAACACCGCTAAGACCTAATCAGGGAATCAAGAGTTAATTGACCTTCCCATAGATCTGATGAACGCTGTTGGTGCGGTGCAGCTTTTACCACTTTGCGAGCGAAAACATTCCTGTATTACCATAACAGAGAAATCCTCACTGTGTGAGACTGAAAAGACAAAAAACCTTCTTTCTTGCTTTCTTTCCTCATTAGGAATCCGGAGAAACGAAGCAGCACTTGAGTCGCTTTGCCTGCTGCAGAGCCGGAACAAAACACACCGGTGCATCTTGCTGCTTCCCCAGCCAAAAGCTCTGTGTACGCAGGGACTTTGGTGACAACAGCGTGAAAACGGGCACGGGAAGGAGTCGTCTTTACATGCAGAGCGGTTTCGAAACCTCCTGTCTCCCGACGGGAGACATTTGTGCTGTTCCTTCCACCCACTGCTCAGTATTATCACATTTCGCAGGAGTGTGAAGTAGCTGAACAAACAGAGCCAGGGAGCTTCGGGGAAAAAAAAGAAAAGAAATACAAGCAGCAGCACCTCTACCTCGCTGCAAATGTCAACAGGAATCAAGAAGTTCATTTCCTATGCAAGCAAAGGCTTCAAAGCGAAGCCCCCTCCTGTTTGAAACCAAAGGGAAACGCTGCTGACTGCATCAGGCTGTGCAAAGGCACAGCTGGGATAAACAGAAAGATGCAAATTTGGCTTTCTTTTTGCCCAGGCATCCAGCTCTCCTTCATGAGGTGCCTTCAGTTCGGGGGTTTCTGGCATCCTTCCCTGTCTGCATCTTGATTTAAGTCGAGATCCATTCTGGGGATGCAGCCTGGAACCGGGGATTCCTTCCTGCCTTATGTTTGGGCAGGGGTGGCAAACTCGAGGTTTTTGGGTTCTACCGGGGGTAAGTGACAGCTTGTTTTAAACGCCAGGGTTTGCGTTTAGTATCTGCCTTAGCTTAGGGACTAACACCAAAAGAATCAGCAAAATGGAGCCTCTAAACTGGCCCTGATTCCTCTAAACGGCGCCGATTTCCCTACTTACCTCCATTTTCTGATGACGCGATGATGGCAAAGGCTGTCATCATGTACCCGTCTTCTTGCTGCTTTTTTGAAGCGCAGTTTATTTTTATTTTTTAAATCCCATCCCACCTTGACAAGGGTCTCGCTGTGATTCTCCAGTAAACCGGAGTCGCTCAGATCCAACCTAAGAGACACAACAGCGTTTCAGTTCGGGCAATCTCGACACCGCTGGGGTTGTTTTGCCAACCCGACCCTAATTCCAGAGGCTGAGGGATGTTTTGGAACCTGCAGCATCCCCTGACCCCCCCAGGATGGGATTGTGACCCTTCTGCTCCCCCCGATGTGTCCTGTTCCCTTTGATGTGGCTGAGCCGGCCCCGATAGGGACCAGCAGCCTCCGGCAGTCGCGCCAGGAAAATTAAACTGCCCAGATCTTGAGAACACACAGCACGGAGACAAAAAATGTGCGAAAAATCGAAATGACAAGGTTATTCAGGTTGTTTCTTTAAAGGCGACTTCAGCCTGGACAGGTGGTGAAGGAGAGTAGCTCAGATCCCTCTTCTCCTGAGGGAGATTTCTACAACGTCTTTGACTTAAATCCCAAAGCACTTTTCAATGGATGGACTAAATCCTTAATTTCATGGCCATACTCCCCCACTAGTTGCTTTTTACCTTATTTTTTTACCTCTGTCTTAAATCCTTACAAAGATTTGGCTCTTGTAAAGCCGTCGTTCTCACCTTATTATGGGGGGTGATGGTTTGTGGACCTTTTCTGCTCGTTTCACCACCAAACTGGTCCCAACACAAGTGCAGGTAGAGCTGGAGCATCCCTGGAGTCCCAGCAGCTCCGTCCTCATCGAACCTCCGGGGATTAAACTCAGCACCACAGCTTTTCAGATCTTTAATGGCAAAACAATGTAGTCAAAGACTCATTTTAAAGCAATTCCGTTCCTTTTGCTGGGGGCAAAAAGTAAAAATTGCAGCGGGTTCACGCCGCCTGCAACATAGGGGAGGGCTTGGACCTTGCGATGGGGACACACAACAGCTTAATGCTATAGCTATAAGGTAATCCTATAGCTCTAAGGCACAGTTGACTTGTTGCAATGTAGTTGGTATCAGAACATCTGTCTCTGGAGCTCCAGAGAATTAATAGTTCAAAATATTTCATATGCAGATGGCTTCTTTTGTCAAAAGTGGAGATTCGTGGGAAAAATCCAATTGTAAAGAAGCTTTACGGGATTTTTATCAGAAAGAGCCTGGAAAGCAACCGTATTTCATTCAATTAACTCTTTTTTATTTGGCAAAAGGGTCGATTTTTTTTCAAAATGCAAATCGGAGGAGTGTTTTTGACAGAAGTGAAAACAGATGCAGAAAAAGTTTCCCAGCTTGGCTCCACGTGTTATTTTTGTGACCGAGATGCTGTAGCATCGCCCTAACAAAACCTGTCAGCAATGGGACTAATAAATATTACATTTTCCTAATATTTTTCCTTTAGAGGGCCTCCCAAACATGGTGTTCATCCTTGATTTTGTAGGATGTGGGGAAGTCCAGCAGAAAGGAAGGCTGAAGGCATCAAAAAAGCATCTGAGGAGCTGAAGAGGGCAGATGGGGAAAGGGGATGTCAACAGGAGGGGACTTAAAATTCAGCCCCCCAGTGATGCTCTATGGGATGAAGTTATTAAATAATTTTCCTACCAGATGTTAGCGCTGCAAAAGTATTTTCCCCTTGTTTTTGTGGGCTAGCACAGCTTCTCTGGTGCGAACGTATTCTGTGGATCAGGAGCCTGTCTAAACATGAAAACTGTTTGGGTAAACACCAGCTGGTTCTCTGTCCTGTTAGCAAATAAAAAGCCTCTTTTTTAAATGAGCGTTGCAAGGAAGAACAATGTTTAAATAGTCCCGTTGTCTTCCCCTGGAAAATAAAGAACTGAAATGCAAATGGAAGGGTGAATTCCTGGGGAAAATGCCCCGATTGAATGGCCGTGGTCACCGGGAGATCCGCGTCATCTCAGGGACAGGAGGACAATCAGGATGATGCGGTGGGGAAAAGAGGCAGAGAAAAATGCTTTGCTGGGGTTACTCAGCAGCAGAGGCAGGGAGGGAAATTCAGGAGCATCCTTGGAGGGGTTTTGAGCCCAAATCTGCAGGAATTTGGGGTTTGCACCCACCATCGCTTGGAATCTGGCTGCAGGGGGGAGGTTGAACTTCCCTCACCCCCTTCTCCCCATGGCTGTTGCAAATTCCGCTTTTTCTCTATTTCAGAAGCACTAGAGGGCTGCAGAGAACTGCTTTTTGCAGCTGCAGAGCCGACATTAACGCTCCAGCCCTCAGCTGCCACTTGTCCTTAAGGGAAAAACGGACAAAAAGAGATGCAGAGATGCGATGGTTTGGTTTTCCTTACCTGCAAAGAGGAGGCTGGGGTTTGGGATGCAGGTCGTGCCTCACACCTGGGAGGGAAACAAGAAACGGGAGGTTATTGTGTTGCTAAATCATAAAAGAATTCAGGTTTGTCCCCAGTCCATCCCCTCTGCTCAAAGCAGCAGCATCCGGAGCCACTGTGCCCTGCTGGGTTTTGAGCATCGCCAAGGACACACACCACAATCGTTCTGATGTTTGATAGTTCTCATGGTTCATTAAAAAAAATAAAATGCTTTTTCTTGTGTTTCAACAGAATCCCTGTATTTAGATTTGTTCCCATTGCATCTTTTCCCTTCAGCGAACGTCCCTGAGAAGAGTCTGGCTCAGTCTTCTGGATGTGGCGACAGCGATGCTTTGATTACAAGGTGACTGTGCTAAAGTTAACGCTCTATATTTAATTAAAAGAGACAATGACACCTAGAAAAACTTGAGGTATCAAGTTAAAACAGGGAGACTGGTCTAGAAAGGGCCTCGTGAGACCAACCCTTGCTGTCGCAGACACTGTTCCTAATTTCCAGCCTCCGTTTATTCAGAGCCACTTTAGACCAACTATGGTGGTGCCAGCCCTGTCCATCAGTTTTTCCTCCCTATTACATTTTTCTCTCTCCTTTTTCTTTTTAATAATATTCAAGTTTGTCAGGCTGCTCCTCTGGGCTTACGGTTTCTCCCGAGTTTTGTTCTGATGATCACAGAACTTTCATCTGGTGCCTCGTGACTGTTTTAGTGCCTGAAATCATCAATAAAAGTAAAAAAGAACCCCAGAGTTGGTCTTTGAAGGTCTCCCAGGAACCTCTTCGGCATCACTTACAGCCAAAAATGGGAGATTCAACCTCCTTCTCCTTCCCACTGGGTATTTATGGGGCTGGAATCAGGGGCACCAGGTAGATCACCAAGGCTGAAGGCGCCTGTTTCATCCCAGGTGAACACCCTAAAAACCTCCCCTGGTTCCTTCTGCTCTCAAACAAGACAAACGGGAATCATCATTTTATTTCTCTGCTGTTTCGCAAACACCCCTGCTCCTGCATACTTGCAAATCTGGCCTCGAAAGCTTTGGACGAAAAAGCCCTACATGTATATAAGTACTTTTTTTCTTATTTAAAAATCTAATTAGACGCAGCAGGACAGAATTTACAGTATAATTAATCAAACAGAAGTCACGGAGGCCAGCGCCTGCTCTTCAGTCAAGACAGGCAACGATAACCCCATTAACGGCGGCTGATGAATAATCCAAGTTTCCCAGGTTTGCTTTAGGGTGCGATTCACCCATCTGCAGAGGGTCAGCACACCAGTTCTGTTCTGCTCGAGTCTTATTTAATACCAATAAATAAGGTGTAAGTGATGCGTGGCCTTGTGCTGTCCCTTTACATGGGGGTGAAGAGCAGCCACGCAAAATCTTTGTCTCAGCGCCTCCCTTCTCGTAATCCCATTAGATTCCAACTGGGTAATAATCTGTTGAATTTATCTCTTTATTTTTAACTATGTTTTCAAAAAGGCAGTTCGTACTTGGGTGCTGGCAACCAACTTTCTAATAAAAAAATCCCCATAAATCTACATACATCATTCTGAACTTAAATATGACAGCATCATAATCAGTATTTGATAGATGTATTTTTACAGGGAAACATCCAAGTCCCCCAATGCCCGTTTCTCTGCTTTCCTCCTGTATCAGCAACAAAAAATAATTCAGAGGCAGAAAATACATTTTCTGGCTGCTGGCTTTCATTTCTAATATGAATTGTTTCTCCTCTTTCCATTTAGGTCATTTATCCACTGAGGGGGTGGCAAAGGGGAAGAAGTATGAAAATAAGGGGAAAAGGTATAAAAACAAGGGGGAAAAGGTATAAAAACAAGGGGAAAAATTTCAGCTGCCGGCTCCCTCGACCCTTCTCTTTAAGAGAGTCTTGTCTTGAAAAAAGTGATTTTTAAATGTATTTTCTTTCCTCCAATTCACCAGCAGATGGCAAGTGGACACCGGGCAGGACAGGCCGGCTCCAGATGGAGGCGAGACCCCTTGCAGAAAGATGCTTTAAGGTGAATTTCTGTTTGTAACAAGTGACCATGTGTCTCTTGGGAATATATTCACTTGAATTAAAATGATAATGGTACAGTGGTTTTAATTCAGGTTGATAATTTGGCTCTTTCCCTCTACCCTGTGTGGTATCTACAGAGATGGGGGGGTGCTTGGAGTGGCCGCCACCGGCCAAAATTCAGCATAGATCCAAGCCAGACCCATGAAAAATAACTCACCTTGAGCCTGTGCTGGTTTTGAGTTTAAATTCGCTTTTTCATTCAAAAATATATATTTTTTAAATTTCTCTATTGCAGGCCGTGTGCAGGTAGAGGGAGCTGTTCCGATGCTCGTTTTTCTCTGTTCATAGCTGGAGCCCAAGGTCGTTTTGCTGCCAGGGAAGACTCAGCCCTGACCATCCCTGCGAGATGTTTGTCCAAGGGTCTCATGAAAACGCTTCAGCATCTTTGCCCAGGAGGGTTTTCCTTAAAGCGGGAATGCAAGTCCCCTAATTGCAAATTAAGCCGAGACCGTCATCACCTTGGAGGCTACGGAGCACGTCTGATTTGCAAGACATGGAGATATTAATATTAATATTTCCAAACCCAAGTAGGATAGCAACGCCCCAACTCTTATATATAATGTGCAGATTAATACCCTTCTGCTTTTGTTTTCCTGTTACTGTTTTCAATGCACAAGCATCACTATTTCGGCTCATTCTGCGGGCTGTGCTGTTCCCCCAGTTCCCTTCTGCCATAACACTGTGCAGCCAGATATTCCCCCCTTTTACTATTTCTGCACCCACCTGTTGTCTTTATCGTCTTGATCTAGCCCATTTTTGCCTTTCTCCTCTCAATCCAGCCCATTTTTCAAGCGAACAGGATCTTTTTGAGCCATCGGAATGTCCCTCAAAGGGCCGGACGCGTCCCCTTGTCCCAGCAGCAACGTCCGCCTTGGGCTGGACTCTCCATTCCCCCTGTTTAGAAGACAAAACCACAAATCAGTCTTGGTGTTTGGAGCAATAATTAGCTCCCAGCCCCTCCTGGGTGACCCTCAGCCTTTTTCCATGTCACCTGGGACAGGACAGGACCACAGGAGGGGACATTTCTATTCCCTGCCAAAACCTCCTCTTAAACACAATTTGCTTAAGTCGTTTCTCCCCCCGTGACCCGCAAGCCTGATTTTTATGTACCGTGGTAAATGTTGTGCCTTGAAAAGACCCACACATGAATAAAAAATCAGGCTGTCACTCCGCCGTGCTCCTTTTAAAGAGAAATTGCTTGAAGCAGCAAGAACGACGTCTAATCTTGGGAGCCCGGGAGCCGGCGTTTGCGAGCGGCTGCGCGGGGGTCATTGCGGCTTATGCTCATGAATAATGAATCTGACACCGTCGCTATGCAAATGTCACCTAACAAGCTCCAAACTAAATAAAAATCCTGTTTATTACGTCAATTATCTGCTGGTCTCCTTTCTCAAGTGCTCGCTTGGATTTTTGGGACGGAACTGATGTATTTGAAGAAGTGGGCGATCAACAGAGACTATTGGGTGCCCTTATGGATCCTGGAGCCTTGAGCATCCTATAAATATGAGACTGGCTTCATGGGTTGGATACACACAGGGATCTGGTCCTGATTGAGATTTCCTGGCCTTCTATAGCAAACCATTTCAGATTTGACCTTCTCTTAACCATTTGGTGATGGCCAGAAGGGAGACAGAGGATTCTCAGATCTCGTGATAGTTGCTTAGCCCTTCTTCATCCTTCAGTTCGTTCATTTAGCGCAACACATCAACACTTACCGCGTCCCTTGGTCCTGTAACACAACGCTGGACGGCTTCCAACTGTTTTACAAACCTGTGTCAACCAGATGTGACTCAAAGCCACCAAAAAACCATGATGCTCGATTCAAGGCGCCCTTCGACAAACGCTCTAATGCGTCACCCGAAGGAACAGCAAGCCAAAAGCTGCAGGCGCTATTTCTCCACTGAGGTAACCTTTATAGCTCTGACGAACAATATTTTACGCAGCTGTTGCTCGAACAGAAGTCACCGTGTTGTTTTTTATACCTCTGCCTCTTGTCAGGAAGAAGCCGGAGTAAATTCTCCTCGGACAGCTCGGTGTAATCCTGACCCGCGTGTTGATCGCCGCTGTGTTTTCTCAACTCCAAGCACGGGCAAGGATGCGCGTCAGGTTATTTATGAGTCCAGATCAGCTTTCTCTTCCTTTTTTTTTAAAAATTTAATTTCTGGGGTTTTTTGGCACCTGGCTTCGGTCGTGCTGCGCCTTTCCATTTTAACCCATAACGCAACCTGACAACGCGGCATTCGCACCTGAACAACGGCGTTTCGGTTGATCTGCTGCTGCTTTTCTGCAGGGATAAACCATCCTGGCTGGGGCCATTTGCCACAGATCTGTGCAATGGACACCGGTGGGACAAAGCCCTTGAGCTGTGGTCCCACTTCTCCCCCCATCATGGACCATGAGCTCCATGGAGCGATGCCCACGTCTTGGCCCAGCACAACCTTAAATAAATAAATTTCTAAAAAAGAGGAAATCGCTGAGTAAATTGAATTTTGTTTCTTGTTTCTTCCTGCTGTCCCCCTCGTGCTGCTTAGAGGAGCGTGGTGGTGGAGATGGGAACAAATGGGACCGTGTCCTGCTGTCACAGAGCTCTCGTGACGAACAGCCGCTCTTCTGATGAAGCACAAGCATCTTCCTGCTCTTCACCTGACTCAAATTATGCCAAGCAATTACTGAAATGGAGTGTGAAATTGTGCTGGTGACAGACAGCCCGATGCGGGCACCAAAGAGATTCTGGTTCTAGAATAGAATCAGAGAGCCATTTTGGTTGGAAAAGCCCCTCGAGATCGAGTCCAACTGTGAGCCCAACACTGGCATTAAACCATGTCCTACAGAAGCTGGTCTACACAAGATTTATTTTTCTGTAAGTTGTAAATTGCAATTCTGGGCACCCTGAGAAAGCCTATCTGAGAGAGAACATCCCCGCTGGGCTTGTACAACATACATTTATTATGCACTAGGTGGAATAAAGGAGTTGGTTTCCAATAAGGATGCTCTGATCAAAGCTGAGTCATTAGTTCAATGGAAAAATTAAGAACGAAAGCAAGAGTTCCCCAAAAGTGGACATAAACAGCAGCTGCTTATCATCATCCACACCTTCTGGTAAACGAAGAGGGGGATAGGAAATTTCTTTTATAGAAATAGAATGATGTTAGGAAGATGGAGGCGCAGGGACACGCGGGGCAGCTGGGAGATGCTCAGCACGGCACGATGTGTTTTAAGCAAGAAAAGGGCACCGACTACATCATCTTGACCTCACCGAGCGACCGAGAATCACAAAAAAGCAGCAACGCAGCTAATGCGGGCACCGAGAACATTACGGAAGGGGTAGCTCTAAGTAAATCTTTCATGTAATTAACAGTACAGTTCTGCAAATTAGTGGAAATTACATATTGAAATGCTTGGACGGCAGCCACGCCGGAGGGAAAGCGCTGACTTTACTGCTCGTGGCCTGCCAAAAACTTCAAGAGAAAAGGACCTGGAAACCCAACAGATTCCTGGCACAGCCTCAGAAGCGAGCAGGAGGGCGCCGTGACAAAATCAGGGGACGGAGCCCACCCGAGAGCATCGTCTTTGCCCAATCCATACGCAATTAGAGCGAGAATAAACAGACACCAAAGCCCAAAAACCAGCGGCTTGTTATGAAATAATTACGTATATCTCCGCTCCCCTTTGCCTCGAGCCTGGCTCCTTGAGCACTGTTCATGGGAAAACACTCCAAATATTTAGACATTTATGCCTTTATCTTGTGCAGAAACAAAAAACAAGACGACAAAACGTCTCCAAAACACCCATGGGGCTGGGTGGAAAGCTTTGCATGGACATGGCTCTCTCTAAAATAAAATACTGAGGGCTTTTCACAAAGGTTTGGACACAGCAGAAGCAAGAGCCCCCCAAAAATACATGGAAATACATACATAGAATGATGTCCCATATCCCCATCCCACCGATTTTACCTGTATAACAGAACGAGGCATCCACACGCGTGCTAAAATAACATCCACCGACCTCTACATCAAGCAGAAATGCGCCCTTTCCCATCGCACAATATATATCATACATTTTTTGGGCAATTCCTGCCCTCTCCTTTCCACCGGGGATCCCAGGGGAGCCCTGCAAACAAGCAGAGATGGGATGAGAAAAGCCGATAATTGCCTGTCGGTTCCCTCGGTGCCGCCACAACCGCGTTCGTTTGATGAGGAACCGGCAAACACGCAACAGCCTTGCACGGAGCCGCTTAAAATAATGAGGAAAGACGCCGCTTTTAAACAAAACAAGGCATTTCTTGAAATTTTACTGCATTTTTTCACTCCGAGCATTTGAAAGTCAAGGGAACGAACCGCCCCAGCCCACTTTTTTGCAGAGAAAATGCATACAAAAGGCTTCTTTGCTCTAAGACAAGCCTGAAAATAGCTACAAACACCCAAATCCTTGCACAGGTAAAAGCAAAGTGCTAATGAACCGCACACTGAGCTCAGCGGGTGCTAAAGAGGGAGATACGCTAATATTTTGGGGTCGTTCTGCCTGGTTTTCCATAAAACAGGATTCCCCAAACCTGGAAATCTCGATGGATTTATCTCCGGCCAATCTCAAAGGAGAAAGCCAAGGCTTTTATTCTTCTTTCTTTATTATCTGCTCACCCTGCAAAAGTATTTTTTGGTGTTTTTTCCCCCGCACAACCCGATGGGATGAACCTTTTCGGGTGTTTCTCCGTTGGACAAACCGCAGCTACTTTCCTATTTTTATTCATTAAGGGAGCGAACAGTGGAAATAGGCAAATGTCTCCCATGATAGCAGCGCACACTTTTTTAAGGTGATATGGGCCTGATCTCGTCAAAATTAATGGCTTATGGTTATTCACACTATTATTCTTAATGAGGCCAAGCATATACTGTACCCAGCAAGAAGCAGCGCTTGACTTGTCCAGGATTTATAATGGATCGTGACCCGGCTGGGCTAAAATATAAAAACTTCATGGCTAATAATGATTCTGTGCTCTGAATAAAAAGGAACGAGGAGGGAAAGGTACAGCAGAAAAATGGGAAAAACCTGCCACAAATGCAAAACAACAGGGAAAGAGTAAAACTCAACAGAGACGGGGAACCCCGTCCTAATTAAAGCTTGGATACTGCAAACGAATGTGGAAAGACTCAGTGAAACTACCAGGACTTGGGAGGACACAGACGGAAAATTGCCTTAATTAAATAAAAAGAAAGAAAAGGCACGGAGATTTATAAGCACTGTAAAGCTCCTGAATGCTAATTCTTGACTTCGGAAAAAATATCCTTCCATCTGTTTATTAAAAACATGCGCTCCTGCCCATTAGGGTGCAGAGAAAATGTTTTTTTATTCTTCCTCTGCAAGGAAATGTTTTTCTGATTGCGAGTCGATATTTCTGTAACAGAAGGAAACCTCCTAGGAAAGAGTCTCCTGTAGAAAAGGGTTTGGGTTTCTTCTCTGCTCCAACTAATTTCTTATTTTTAATCAACGCATTAATTATTAGCCTTACAAACACGACGTCCCTAATTGCTGTATTCGTTCATAACAAGAACGGTGAAGAAGTACGAGAAGGGGCAGGTTTGAAGCGCAGACTAGAGGGTTTAAAATAAAATAAAGAGGAAATCTGCCTAGTTTTGACGTCTTAAACACTTGGGTCCTCCGGTTCATTACAAGAGAATCATCTCTGCACCGTGCTTGATAAAGAGCTGAAAGACAGAAAAGCCTTGATCAAAGCGTTAATATTTCTGCACCAGAGCGAGAGAGAGATTTAAATTGCCATTAAACTCCAGGGCGAGTCTAACCTGCCCAATTATAGGGTTAATACCCCCTGGCTTTGGGAGCCACAAACTGCGTTTTAATGGGAATTTCATGCTGGACGGGCAGTTCTGGAGCCTGAACTTCCCCACGGACCAGGCGGGAGATGGAAGGATAAAGGATATAGATGCGCGGGGTGTTTAACCAGCGCTCTCCGTGCCTTAAAACGCAAGTATAAATAAATACATTTTTTTTAAAAAAAGCTGAAAACACAGGTATATTTGTGCTCTGCCCCGGGTTCAGCATCCTCAGATCTGTAGCAGGGAGCTGGAACGCGGATCGGGGGAAATTTGCTGACGATAATAAAATCGCAGGTTGCCTTGGAACCGACACAGGCAGCGCTGCTTGGCTTGCGGATTTTTGCCTTCTCCCGGCTTTCTCGGTGAAAAAAAGGAGCCCTAAATCTTACGCAAACTGTTCCCGCGGCGTGGACAAGTAGGGAAGGCTTCGGCAAAGCTGAAATCGCAGGGATTCGCACGCCATCTGTATATTCAAAAACGCAACCGCTGACGTCAACAAATACGCTGATCATCTCATTTGCTCCAAAATGGAGATGAAATTAATGCCAACAGGTGGTGACAATGGGTATAAGCACCCAAAACTGTGCGAACTGCACCCATACCAACCAAGAGATTCGTAACGAAGAGGTGGCCACTGCTAAAAGAGCATGATCATGAGTATTTGCTTTTGGGAAACAGGGAGAAAACATCTCACAAGGATTTGTGCAGTAAACGTCGCTTATTGTGTTATTTATAACATACTTAAAACAATGAAAAATATCTCTCGTCCATTGCCTGTACTTCAGTACAGGTGCCTGGTCACCGGTATTTATAAAAATGATGTTAGGAATCTATTTTTGCATCTACAATAATTACAAAGAACACTTGTCCGTGGTTATCAGACCAACGCAGAGTTGCGCAGACACACGTGTCTCCTTAAAGCATCATTAGAATTTGCCACCCAGACCCAATAACCGAAACCGTCTCATTGAATATCTGGCTGTGGATGGTTCACAAGCAGCAGAGTTAACAGAAAACACTAGAACAAGAAGATTTAGCGCTTTCACATCTTAAGAACACACAGGAAAATCTACTGACCCCTGCCTGGGTGAATTGCACCCAACGCGGTGACTCCGATGTGGATCTTTATAAGTCGTGCTTTTCTTTTTGGCTTCAGCAGATGCTCACTGAACCCATAACAGTGACCACAGCAACAAGAAGTCCCCATTATATCAGCAGTTGGGACACGGACAACCCACCCTGAACAGAGCATCTTAAATATAGAGTAATTAGTACATGGAGAATACCTGTCGCAAGCTAATTGGGCTGTCTGGAACTTTCCTCTTAGCAACTGCCAATGTAGGAAAATAATTAGTCTTTTGTTATCTCTGATGTTTCTTCACACAAATTGGCTATAAAAAAGATCGACCGATCTCCTTTATTTCCCCAGGAAAACCTGTCTTTGAGAAACGTGACGTAAAAAAAAGGTATTATCTGCTCTCACTCGTAGGTGTGCTTAAAAAACAAAAGGTTCATTGCAGAAGTCTGTCTTATTCTTTAGATGAAGGGTTATCAACTTTCCCCTCGATCTCACGTCGGTTTATTCTGTAATTTGCATTTTGGGAAGGAAAAAGAAACCTTTCCATAAGGCTCCAGTGTATAAATCTCAGTTTATTGTTTTCTATCAGGGCAAAACGTTAGTTCTGTGCCAGGTGTCTTAAATTAATAGGCTGCAGGTTTAAAGGGAGGAGAAAATTGCCAAAAATGTTTCTGCATTTGTTCTGGTCTTGAAAAGCACTGATTTAATTAATATTCCTTCGTCAGAACAGAAAGCGCGGGCCTAATTGCAAGCTCCGAAGCATCGGTTGTCCAAGTGATTGGAGGGTAGTTAGAGATGAAAGAGAGTAAAACAAGGCATTGATGAATGCAGGTTTATTAGGAGCTGTGTCTCATTGACTTGTCTCGTGAAGCAGTTGGAAATCGGCTACAAAGTCATAAAAGAAAATTAAAACACATAAAACTTTGTTAAAGTAACGTGGAAGGGCCTGCATTAAACCAAACGAAAAAAGAAAACGGAAGTGAGAAGTAAAACACATCGTAAAGACTTAGTGTCCAAGCCAAAGCCCCTTGGAATCGATGGCATGGGGATGTATGGAGCTGAAGCCCATTACTCAGCCGTTAAAGGCGTATATGGTGCCACGGAGCACGTATATGTCCCTTATAGAATAAGCCAACTTGGGCAGAAATGCCCCAGGATGGGCGAGCACGTAGAATCACGGAATCATTTTGGTTGGAAAAGACCTTCAAGAGCGACTCCAACCATAACCCAGCCCTGGCACTGCCCCATGTCCTGAGAACCTCATGTCCGTCTGTCCGACCCCTCCAGGGATGGCGACTCCACCACTGCTCTGGGTTCCAATGCCCGACAGCCCTTTGGGGAACAAATTACCCCAAATTTCCAACCTCAACCTCCCCTTGTGTAACTTGAGGCCGTTTTGTCGCGTTCCTTTCAGACGGTCCAAACCCCAGAGCTTGAGTCCTTTCAAAAGGGATAAAACATATGGCCAGCTATATGCAACAACAGGATAGCACAGAAAGAAGATGGTAACGACCGATAACACAGCGAGCAGGAGGGTTCCCCAAGGACTTGGCCTGTCCCAAATGAGCTCTGCAGAAACGAAATTTCTACATGAAATGCCCTTTTTTCATAATTCCTTGCTGACTACACATCACCCACAGAGCAGCCCCCGCCCCGGGCAGCTCAAACCCAATGCTGTGGACACCCAGGCGTTATTTTCAGAGTTATGAGACCAAGATATTAAACTCATCCTTATTCTTGCTCTTTCCTACCTGGCCGCCTATTTGTATAGGCTGGGTAGACACAGATTTCGTCTTTTTCGGTGCGAAAATCCGACCTTGGCCAGGCCTCCTGGGTGCTCGCGTATTAGTATTAAAGTAAGTCTACAATTTTGGTAATGCGCAGCTGACACATAAACGGAGAAAATGCGGTGGGAGGAGAGCGGAGACAAGGTAGCAGTGGAAATTAGTGCGCTTGCATAAGTCAATAATCGCAGGGGTCTCCCAGGTGGCAGCCATCCCAGCTTCTAAATTTAATAGATTAGATGGAAAATAATGCCTCCCCCAACACTTTGCCTTAGGGGACTGGGATGTCTCAGGAAACCATTTCCCAGTAATTAGCACCTGTGTCTTATAAAAATCAGCACCTGCCACGGCTTCTCAAGCCGGGCAGTGGGAAGCTTTGCCGCATTTGCATTTTTCTCGCTGTCAAAAATGTGCCTCGGACGACGCGTTCGGCTGATGTTCGCAGGCACAGCCCTGCCCGTCCCGAAAAAACACCTGAGCAACTTCAGAAATACGGTTCTCAGTGAGGCGGCTGCAAGCAACTCCTAGAATCAGAGAATCGTTTTGGTTGGAAAAGCCTCTCGAGCTCATTAAGTCCAACCTTAACCTAAACCCAGCACTAAGCTGTGTCCCTGAGAACCTCATGTCCGTCTGTCCAACCCCTCCAGGGATGGTGACTCCAGCACTGCCCTGGGCAGCCTGTTCCAATGCCCCACAGNTCCCAACCCATCACACTCGTGCTCCATCCACACGATGGCACCGCAGGGGGATCGGGCCCATGGCCGCTTCTCATCCGAGGGAAAGGAAGAAAAGACACCCAGCGAGCAGAGACGTGCGCTAATGAGATAGAAATTATCGCCTAACGCCGCTTCCCTTGGCTTCGGTTGAAGCAGGACTGTGACCTAAGAGATGATGCCTTTATTTTTAAATCCACACATCTCTAAAGATGAATGCTTTTAAAAATAAAACCTTGGCGGAAAAATCTGCATTAAAGATATAATCCAGTGGCATTGTGGCTCCTTATCCCATAAAGTCGCCATTGAAAAATGGGGCAGATAATGTGAGCTTTTGTCATTTATATCTGAGAAGACTTCAGGAAGCAAAGACTTTCATGTGAATCATGTAAAAGGATTTTCTGCAAAACTCAGTGTCTGAGCGAGAATTAAAAAAATCTCAACTCCAGAAAGGGCATCATGTTAAGCAGATGTACAATATTGCCTGGCAGGCCTAAAACCCTCATGAGCTCTAATTTTAAGTTTGCTAAACCTTAAAAAGTTTTCCCTTTATTTATATCAGAGCTTTTTCCCTCCCTTTTGAATGCGAGCGCTGTTGGAAAATCCTACTTATCAAGATTGCAAAGTCAATGATTTTAAAAAAACCTTCCACAGAAGGAGCACACCAGCTTTTCCGCATTACAATCATCCTGCTGCCAGCCAGAGCGTGTATCCAACCCCAGCCACGTGACAAAAAGAAGAGATGGGATTTGGAGACATTGGCTTGAAAAGTGAGCTCCCTACGGTTGGAAACACCAGAGACATCGGATCTAAATTAGCATCGCGCTGTTTGCATAATTTCCTCACGACAACGCCGGCTCCTGCGACACATCCAGCATCCATTGCTCCTGCCGTGAAGCTTTAAAAACACCAGATGTAAACTGTAAATCTTTGTTTTCTCTTCCGGTAACTAGAGGCAAATGTAAAAGTCGCATCGTCAAACTTTGGGAGTTGGGAGCAAAGTTTCCCCTCCGAAGTGTTAAAACGTGCTCTGAACTTCCTGATTAGTATTATCCCTGATTAGGTTGCAGATAGTCCTCTGATTAAAGTGCTCTTGGCTATTTTGGAGCTTCACATAAATATACATGAATGTAAGAGCTGGGAGAAGAGTAAACAGATGACAAAACAGAGGCTGAGCAGCTGAGATCCAGGGGGAGGACCCAGGGCCTGGGTGACAGAGATGGAGGACACGTCCCCTTGGGATGCTCTGAGCAAGCAGGGACCTGTCTGAGGCCACCAAGGGCTCCTGGAAGCCCCAGTTGGACTCAGATGGAGCCCCCCACGGTTGAGAGGTGTCACAAAGGGCTTACGGGTGGTTCGGGCTCAGCCCATGGTTGACGCAGAACACAGAAATACATCCACCACGGGCCCTCGTACTGAGCAATGAGGCCTCAGATTCAGGTTTCCACCTCAGGACTAATACATTGGCATTTCAAGTTTGTCATTTTTTTTGTTTCCATAGACCTTCTCTACCAAAAAGCAAAGTTCCTCCTTTTACCCACAAAAGTCCATCCTGCCACCCCTAACCGCAAATACGTTTGCAGTTCTTGGGTGCGTGGAGAAAAGATAAACGTGGCCCGAGGAACCACAGTCATACATAGTCCAGTTCAGTAGGATAAATCACAAAACCTTGTGATTTAGAATCACAGAATCATTTTGGTTGGAAAAGACCTTTAAGATTGAGTCCAACCTTAACCTAAATCCAGCACTAAGCTGTGTCCCTGAGAACCTCATGTCTGTCTGTCAAACCCCTCCAGGGATGGTGACTCCAGCACTGCCCTGGGCAGCCTGTTCCAATGCCCCACAGCCCTTTGGGGAAGAAATCATCCCAAATTTCCAACCTCAACCTCCCCTGGTGCAACTTGAGGCCGTTTCCTCTGCTCCTGGCGCTTGTTCCTGGGGAGCAGAGCCCGACCCCCCTGGCTCCAACCTCCTGGTAATTCCTCCTCCTCTCACCCTTCAAAGACATTTCATTATTATCTAAACCAGATTTTAAAAGGAAACGAACAGCAAAACCATCTGGTGCTTCCCAATACAATGGAAAACCGATAATACGCATCAATAACACCCACACTCCTCCAGCCTTTTCCTGCACGAACGGACGTTTCCATCACGCTGTCGGTGAACGGCAGCTCCTTCTGCTGCTGCTGCTCGCCTTTTGATCCACAAGCAGAAGAGCAAACGCTCCTCGCCACATTTTCATTTCAGGCGGCTTATTAGCAGAGGCTGTGGGCACCAACCTCCCTCCTTTCCTCTCCTCTCCGACACCTGCAGAGCTGTTACCGCTTGTTTTCTCTTGCGTTTTTTTCATCCCGAGTCCTCGTCTCCCGTGGTGACCTTTATTCTCACCAGGTTTTTTATTTTTTATCTCTGCTTTCCCTCCGAGGCTTTGCGAAAGAAGGAGGAGAACTTGTTCAGCTGTAATAACCAATAACCAGGATTTCAACCCCTGAACTGCGTCGGATGGAACGGATCGGACAAAAATGAAGCGGTTGCCCCCGTGTTTCTACAACGCGCGTACAGGGAAGAACATGTGTCTTCAGAAGAAGATACAAGCCCTCTTTGGCTTCTTCGGTAATAGAATTTCTTCTTTAATTTACAGAGTAGATGTTCACGCTACAATAGTGGAAGACGACTACTACCGGCGTAATTGATTGTCACCGTAAGGGCTTCACTGGGCTGTAAAAAGAGGTGCTCGATATCTCCCGATGTCAGCGCGTCAAACCGACGATGCCGGGGAACACGCAATTACGGTTTCTGTGAAATCTCTATAGTTTTTCCTCTCCTCCGCTGGAGCTGCCTCATCTTTTAGTGCTCGTCTCTACTTGATAAATCACGAAATTTTCGAATTTAGAATGGAGAATGCCAACATCCACCTATTTCAGCCCAGATTAATACTCTCATGCGCAGCCAGAAAGTGAGGAAGTACCTGGTATTTCTCTGGGAAGATGTTCCTTTGAGTTTCTACGGCAGGATGCGACAGTGCACACTAAAACAACAATCTGGCCAGAGACACGGATCACAGAATCATAGAGTTATAGAATCACAGAATTATAGAATCACAGAACAGTTTGGGTTGGAAGTGACCTTCAAAGACCATCTAGTTCTGCTGGCCCTGAACATCCGTCCACTGTTTTACGGCTGGCGTAATTCCTGGCCTAGCAGTGACTTACTCTTAATATCCATAAAGCAAAGAAGAATTCTACAATTAAGGATAATTGTAATTCTGATCAATGAGGACATCATTGAAACCCGGCCGCTTAAAGTTTGGCTGGAAAACGCACATCGCAGACCCCTTATTTATTCCTTAAAGAAAATCTTTTCCTACACACACTTTATTGTTACAGAAACCGCGTGTGCGGCCTGTTTTAAGAAATTACCTGAGATATATCTGATCGAACAACGGGGTCATTTGGTCTGTGAGCAGCGGGACCATGGGGGAAATGTATGTGGAGAGATGGAATGTGCAGAAAATGCCAAGGGAATGGCTGGAAATCCAGGAGCGACTCTAATTCTTGCTCTTTAACTGACTGTATCGGATGCACTTTGTCACACTACGTGGGGCTTCTCTTCCAGCCCTTCAAGATTAATGAGGAACAGGAACGGGTTCCCAGTTCCGACGTGTTCTGCTATAGATCACCCGAGAATGTCCCCAGATCCGTGTGACAAGCTGCATATTCAATTGCTCCTCCTGAAAGTATTTGCATCTTTGAAAGCAAATATATTGTGCATAGCAGGAGAGAAAAAAAAATCAACTTTTCTGGCAAGACATGCACTCTTCATTCCATCAATAGAGGCAATTTAATCAAGAATGTTGGCTATTTATTGCAATATACGCCTTCTCTGGGGCACTTTCTGGAGTACAATTCCATTAAATATCTCTGAGTCCCCGCCTCTCTAACTTTGTTAGCGACTCTTTTGGATTTTATTGCGACCACAGTTTAATGCAGATAGAAAATGGAGAGCTCTGCGATTAGACAGAAGCTGGATCTAAAAGAAAAAGAATCTGTATAAGATAGAGAAAAATGCACACCTGGATAAGATAACGAAAAATGTAGAGCAAGAGGATGACTAAAGGAATTTGCACAAAAACACTCCAGGTCAATTAGTGCCAGATGAAAATTAGGCTCCACTTGCCCCAGCACCTCTTCAGCTCCACTTAAGCCCTTAAAACTAAAGCTTTCCCCAAAACCTCCCTTTTTTCCTCAAATGCTGAGTGGGACTTGGACTGGTCCTCTGTGCAAAACTAAATTTCACCCCCAATAAATAAGAGGGCCCCAGACTCATCTCAGTCATAGCAGCGAAAATCCAGGACAACTGCCCGGATAATGATGAATTTTCTCCCTTTTTTAGGAGCCGTGGGATCAGAATTGAGCCCTTTAATCAGCACGTAACTGCAGCGAGGGTACGCTCGCATGTCACATCTTATCTGCGTATCTGTCTTTAAACTAGATCTATAAATGGTTCTGATGCAACAAATAATTCAATACATTCATCAGAGTAAAAAAGAAAAAAAAAGCATCATCTTAATGACTCCGTCCCAGTGATAATTGCGTATTTAAATAGTGTCTGTCAACTAAGAAATATTTTATCTTCTCAAGGCGTTATTTGTTTCTTCTGGGAAAGACACAAGCTCACGGGCCAACTTTTCTCTGAAGAGAACATGGGCGACGTTTTCAAAATTGGCCGTAGTGGTGAAAGGTATCCTCATTTCCCCATAAAAAACCCCCAGAAAATAACAAAACATCAGCATCAACAGATGGCCAAGCCAGCGGGAGGATCTGCAAGAGCCACCTGAACTAAGCTGAGCTGATAGAATTTGGCACTTCTATCAAAACAGATCTTGAGCAAAAGCTTCTAAATTCAGCGTGACACACATTTACGTTCCTTTGACAACGTTTTTTTTCAGTCCATTGCTGCATCTGAGCAATAATATAGAAACATAATGTATTGTTATAGCCAGAGTGGTACCGTGCAAAGCGTCAGTCATCCCTCAGCCCACCCAACCCCAAAGTAATAGCTTATATACTAAATAACGTCAGTTTTGGGTACCACACCACGTGGTATCTGAAGACACTGGGTTTTACCATACGTTCCCCCCAAAAATATTGCCCCATGGTAGGAATTGCAGATTCCATATGTCTGGAACAGCCTGGATTAGCAACTGCTCAACTTGCGAGACTTGCTCATCTACAGACAACAGCCAAGCTCCAGTTTCTTTTTGATTAGGCCTTTCAAAGAATCAAAAGGGAAGAATATAACATTATTCTCTGGCAATTCCAACAAAAAAGCTGCAATATTAGACTGTTTAAAACAAAAAGGAGTTGCCTTTTTTTTTCTTTTTTTCTCATTTCGGAATAGAAAGCAGCTTATAAATATCAGAAAAGCCAACCATCTCCTGATGATAACGACTAAGCCAATTTATCATAACAAAATGTCAATGTCACCCATAGAATAATCAGGCAAGAATATTTCAAAAACAAGAGGAAAGAGAAAAAAGAGAAAAAAGAGTCTGCATTTCTGGTATGACTGTAGGGGTTGCTTAGGAAAATGATAAAAGTCAGAGGCTCAAGTGATTAAGTCAAATATATGGCTCATTCATTTGCAATTTGATTTTAACTACGGACAAGATGAGTGAAAACAAGAATGGGAGCGTCTGCATCATAATATTAATAAAACATAATTAGGAAAAGATTAGCATAGGAGAAAGAAAAGCATCTTAATTCACCTTCCCTTCGCCTGCCAACGTGTCTCTTGCTGTTGATTATTATTTTCAGAGAGCTGGTGTTTACAAAGGTTTGATTAGATTGGAAGAATGCAAATTAAGACGGAACTCGCTGACAACGTATTTCCCTCTGTGTGCGAGAAGGTTCTTATAAATCACAGCAGAAACCGCTGCCGATATCCCTGGACTACCCGGAGAGCATGGGCGGTGCTGGATGTTGTGTAGGCCCATGGCCAAGTCCCAGCTCAGAGACGTTCGTTGGGTTTTAAGGTTTTAGGCTCAGCCGTTAAACATTGATTTTCTCTCGGAACCATGGGATAGTTGGGGTTGAAGGGACCTTCCAAGCTCGTCTAGGCCATGAGCAGGGACATCTTGACCCAGATTTCTTCTGTCTCCTGGCAAATGAAGGGCAACACGCACGTCTACGGACACCTGGATCTACACATTTTCCAACAAACTACCAACCACAAGCTGTTCCCATCACACAGTTCCAAGCAAAGGCCGCTTGTGAAGAGGTTTCGGGCTCTTTCAGAAACACTAAACAGGGAGAAATAAGGTGGGTAGTGCTGGATATGGAAGAAGATGCAGATACAGCAACGGGAAGAGGCCACAAAGCCAAGTCAGATGTGGCAAAGCTGAGCAAAGCAACCGTAGGAGGGAAAAGACAATATATTTATCACAGAGAGGATTAGAGTAAAAATGAGGGGACACATCGTGTGCTTTCAGTGTTTCCTCAAGGGGAAAATACGCTTTTCCTGCCTGCATTTATTCAAACACTCGTACGCAATTTGCCTTTGGTAATACGGTTTAGTTTCCGTTTAAAATACTGTTCCTAGAACAAAAAGTGTTTCCTGGGCTTCCCGTAGCCACCGGAGGGGGCTGGGGAGAAAAGCAGCTTTCAAGTCGAACAACAGACTTAGCGAATAATGAAAGGGGCTTTTTTCCCTAGCAAACTGCAAGAGTAGAAGGGCTGAAAATGATCTGGACTTGTGCACAATGGCACAAACTCAAAAAACCGCACTGGGATAAGGGGTTTAGAGAACAGCAGTTCAGGTGCCTTTATACGTCCAGATTCCCCCTCTGCTCTAACACTTAATTCTTTCTTCTTGCACAGATTCAGCAAAACCTTCAAGGACAGAAAAAAGAAGACAAAAAGAGAAAAATCCTTCTTCAGACTCTACCCTACATCTTTTGTTACAATATAAAGGCACATAATCTGTAAAAATCATTTACTCTCTCTCCAACTGAGACCGGCAAACTGATAGCTTGGAGAGGAAGCCACTTGCACATTTTATTCAGATAATATTTTTAAATTATACAAGCTCTGTTCAAGTCTCAACATCGAATATAGCCTGAGCCAGTCAAGGAAGAAATCTCGCTTTTTGTAACTGCTACAAATAACCTAGGCATTTGCTGCAGAGACGTGATAACAAAGAACATCAAACTGGTTATTTTTACACCTGATCTAGAGCACACATTTCCTTATAAAAATGAAGATTAAACTAGTTTACACACCAAAACGGTTTACAAAGATTAATAGCCATCTTTGACCTCAGTCTAGAGAGCAAACCCAAGCCATTAAAATTAGAAATATGACCTTTATGGTACCTAGTTCGTTATATCCTCCTCGTGACCTGCTGTGAGCAACAATACAGATAATTACTCTGTTATCCATCCCACCACGTTTTCTCTTTTCCAATCAAACACATGGACGAGTTCTGTCCCTGCAATAAAACTACGGCTTAATGAACAGTCCACCCACTATTCACACACGACGTTCCTTTCGTTAAAAAACCTCATCTCCCACAGCTATTATCACCTGGCTTGCATAAGTCCTTTGGGCAGGCATTTCGGATCAGCAGAACTCACTTGTGCTTAATCACGCCCAACGCAAAAATAGATTTTTCTGCCTGGTTTGTGTAGCTTTCTCTTATCTGTAAGTTCTTCTATCACACGCGAAGAGTGATTCCCCTCCACGCGACGCTCACGAGCAGCAATGTTTTAACTAGAAAGCTCACTAGCGTTTGACATTTTTCCCCGTCAGATTTATCACCATCACCTACGATTTGCCACTTGTGAGTGGGATGCAGCTGATGCACAAAGACCTGTTGTGCCTTAGTAATTCACCCTCCCCGGGAAGCTGCAAAACCAGGGGGACCGAGCCATGGGGAGGTGTTGTCACCATTTCTCCAGCCACTCGAACCCCCACGGTTGCTAAATGAAGGGGAAGGTACTAGGAACGAGTTATAATCTTTAGAGAACTGTCATTTTAAACGTAAAAAAAGCTTGAGAGAGGTAACAGCAAGCGAAGCTCCGATGGGTTCATCATTAGTAACCCTTTTTGGTACCATTTTGACTCGGCCATCGTTTAAATCGCAGTTTTTTCAGTTTAGGAGGCAATGAGAACGACAAAGCTCCGGCCAGCCCGATGCTGAAGGAGGAAGGGCTCCCTGTGCGAATCCTATGGGCAAAACGGAGCAATTAATCCTGCCGCACAGGGGGAAGGACAGGACCAGGTGCTTCGCATCTGCCAGGACGTATCAGCACCGTGAGATGCCTGAGGTGAAGCGTGGCGTAAATACAAGACACTCATTTGATCTACAAACCAGGGAAGACCGATTAACAACGCAAGGCTAGAAAAACATATAAAGCAAATTAATACCCCTCCAGGCATTAACATGCAAAGAGGCAGCCTTTGATGTTAACAAGCTTCTCTATCAGCCCCTATGCATCAGGTAGACTCAAACATATATGAGCTTCAAAAAGACGTGTTCTATGTTTGATGTGGTGCCAGGATGACGTTTGGTGTCCTCCCTGGAGGGTGGGATCCCTGCTCAGATATTCCTGGGATTCTTCAACACCGGCAGGTCCCACCAGGTAAAACACCTCTGCATCCATCGCTCGCAAAGCAACTCCTGCCTGTCAGCACCCCTCGGGGCCATAAAATAAAGCAGCAAGCCATCACAGACCTCAAGCTGGCCTCGAAATTGGACCAGGGATCCTGGTATTCCATAGAAGCATTTTGGTTGAAAAAGATCCTCAAGATCATCAAGTCCAACCATTCCCCACCCCTGGCACTGCCCCATGTCCTGAGAACCTCATGTCCGTCTGTCCAACCCCTCCGGGGATGGTGACTCCAGCACTGCCCTGGGCAGCCTGTTCCAATGCCCCACAGCCCTTTGGGGAAGGAATGATCCCAAATTTCCAACCTCGACCTCTGCAAAGTGACAAACGTTTATCTGCGAGAGCTTCCCCCAGCTGAAGGACGCCCGGCGCTGTGAACTGCCCAGCTGGGAACAGCAGCAAAAATTAAACCCAAAGCTGAGACGTTTTAGCAGCAGTTTATCATCAAATCATAACTTCTCGATATCAAATTCGCACACAAATTTAACAGGACAATTGCTGTCAGGAACTTTACTGGAAGGGCCTAAATTTGTAGCTGCTGCTCTCTATAAAAAGAAATGAATACATGAGACAGCAGCTGCTGTCACTGTCTTGCACACGCCGGCCAATGCCTGGTATTAGCACTGAAAAATCACTTTCTGTAGGGATGGGCGAAGTGGGGAGAGCAGCAATTCCAGGGGGCAAAGTTTCAAGACCCAAACGTTAAGTGTGCGTTGATGACGGAGATCTCCGCACCTGGGAACAGAGGCTTTCATCCTAACAGGCTCAGACGATGTTGCCCAAAATCACACCAAAACCATTAACAAGCTCTGCGACGGAGCAGATGGGAAACATTAAAACAGGAGCCGAAACGCCAGCAACTCCAACACCGATTCCTTGTGTTACCCAGTGAGACAGAAGTTTACCTACAGCCCCAGAGGTAATAAAACACCATGTCATCCACGAGCTATGATAAATGAGGTCCCCTTTTCCAGTAGCCGCGTTGCCAGTTGCTGTATTTAATGAGAAATATGCCTCGCTACACTTGTCTCACTCGCTCCTTCGCTCAGCTCACGCGTGTGCGTGCGAGGCGGAGGATGTTTGTTAACCCTCCTCTCCTCCAGCAGCACCGTGATGCTGGTTTTGTTGGTGACGCAGAGAAAGCTCCAAACGCGGTGCGACCGCTGCTCGGAACGAGAGGATCACGTAGGACTCGGGGTGCGGGGACATCTCTCTGCAGCGAGAAGCGTTTTCTTCCTAAACCCCAGGGAAGGCCATGATGTTGGGACTGCCAGCCAGGAGAGAAGACATTTAGCAGCATAGAACAGCTGGAAAAGAGCTTTAAGATCATTAAGTCCAACCATTGGCCCAGCACTGTCAAGTCCAGCACTAAACTGTGTCCCCTAAGAACCTCTTCCTAACCCTGGAAGAGGATTTACACGCGTGTAAACTCTACAGCAACACTTCATTGCTCCCCCCGCCACCACCAGCAGCAGGACACTAACGAGCGATAGAAATGATGGCATTAACTTTGGGCTTTGTTTCACGTTTAATTAGGCCATAGAATGGAATAGTTCGGGTTGAAGGGACCTTCCAAGCTCATCCAGGCCATGGGCAGGGACATCTCCACCAGCTCAGGTTGCTCAGAGCCCCGTCCAGCCTGGCCTGGGATGTCTCCAGGGATGGTTCATCCACCACCTCTCTGGCCAACCTGGGCCAGGCTCTCACCACCCTCAGGGGCAAAAAATTCTCATATCTTGCCTGAATCTCCCCTCATTTAGTATAAAACCATCACCCCTTGTCCTATCGCAACAGGCCCTGCTGAAAAGTCCATCCTCACCTTTCTTCTCAGCCCCTTTTAAGTACAGAAAGGTCACAATAAGATCTCCCCAGAGCCTCCTCCAGGCTGAACAACCCCAGCTCTCTCAGCCTTTACCTTTTTTATAGGCCTACTATAGGCTTAATTAATTAGACCCACACCAGTTGAGATCTGACGGATGATACGCGGCGGTGCTCGAGCAGGAATGAGCTACGGCTGCATAAGAAAGCGGCTCATCCCAAGTGGTCTGAGTCCTCTGAAGAAAGAGAAGAAGAAAAATAAGAAATATAGAGGTGCTGCCCGCTGGAGAGGAACGCTCCGCACGCTGCAATCTCCCCAGCACAACCTTCCTCGGAATAATGAGGCAGGTGAAGGATGGATGACTGCGGCTTCAGAGAGAGCCAGAGATGATGGATGGGCCTGGAGAGAAAGAGATGATCCCTTGATTAAAACAGAAACTAATTGATGGGCTTGGAGATGCAGATGATGGCTCTAAGCTTCCGACCGGTGACACTGAAAGGTGGGTGGATGGAGAGCCAGGAAACGCTGGTTCAGCAGAAAAAGGTGAAAGAAAATGAGAAACCGGGGTGTCACGGGTGTCAAACGGCGGCAGGAGAAGACCAGAGGCAGCAGCGCTTCTTCCAAATGTCCTGAGGGACTTGGTGGTCACATGAAAGGGCTGAACAAAGACTCTTCAAGGATGCTCAACACTTCGGTCTTCAGGTTACCAGAACTTATGGCATGTTTGCCAAGGACAAGATCAAGAGAGGGCGAGGGGAGGAAGGGGCAAGATGTGTTGGAGGGCAGGGACGAGTTTACAGCCAAAGCTACGCCTGAAAAGGCTTCTCTGCCCATCTTATTTCATAAGTGTTGGCAGAAAATGGATTTTGAGAGAAATTCTGCATGTTTACTTACAACCACTCCAACTCTCGAATGAGCCAAAGTCTCAGCACACAGGAATTAACGTCCTGCCTTCTTCCACCGTTTCCTCCATCACTTACACAAAAATATCACCTGCAAACACGTTTTCCTAGCCTTCTCCATGTCAGATCACAACGACCCAGTACAGTCACGCTTTTTTTGCCCATTTTAAGGCAGTGGTGCCTAGAAGTACGAGGTTAGACCTGGTCTAAGGTGATAATCCTGCTCCGATAGCCCTCCGGCACTTGGTTGGGAGGCTGGAGGCTCAAATTTTCAACCTGCTGCAACATCCCCTTGGCAAAACCTTTTGGTTCCTCACGCACAGTTAGAAACCTTGAATAATATTCCCTTTTTCTTCGTTATTTAGATGAGAGTCTCTCTGATTGAATGACTCTCCTTGAGCTGGTTCGGCAGCCTGCGCAATAGCGTCCTGATCTTCGACGCACACAATAACATAAATATTAAACTAAATTACCCCTTCATTAACACAACACACCCAGGAAACTTCCCGCAATTTCTGCTAAAGAAGGTCCAGTGTGTTTTTATAGCTCTCATCATTTATCCCCAATGGCTGTAATTTTGAAACTATTAACAAACGTAATGCCAAAATAAGGATTTACAAAAATTTCATTGAGTTCACTCACAAATTCAGCTCCAAGAAACTTCTGAGACAGATATTCTACAAAAGCTTTTGGAAACCTCAATGAGGGAAAAATCCATTATGAACTCAGAATTAATCTCAACAATCTTACCCATTGATTTTTTGCCTTTTATCAATTGAACTTCCTGTTCCTGAATAACTCATTTACAGGTAATAGACTGAAATAACAAAGTCCTACACAGTTATAATTGACACAATTTCCTACAACATGTTCATCAGAAATTATTGGCCTAATAATGATTTTTTCAGGTGCCAGGGTAGGCTAAACAAACTCCAGGCTGCCATAAAGAAGCAGAAAGCTTAATTAAACCCCATTTCAGACTGAATCAGACTCCTGCGTCTTTCTTCTCGATCCTCTTTAAGAATAGGGCAAAGCCCTGATTCATGTGCATGGAAAGAAATGACCAATTACAGCTCATATTATAGAATCATAGAATTGTTTTGGTTGGAAAAGCCCCTCAAGATCATCGAGTCCAACCATTAACCCACCCCTGGCACTGCCCCGTGTCCCTGCGAACCTCATCTACACCATGATGTAAATAACAGAGAAATGTCCCTTTTTAAGCCAGAGTTTGCGCAAACGCCATTCTGTAAAACAACATTTTAGGTAGCGGTAAACAGCAAAGAGCGGACAATTGAAAATCCGGATTTTCTGCCTATGAAAACATCCACGCTACATCCTTCTGGGTCAAAGTTTCTCAGTTTTGAATTTTAAATAAGGTCTTTTGAGATTATAAAAACCCACCATGAATAAGAATTCTCTATTTAGGTAAAAAGAGTTCCTAATTGATTATAATAAATTCAGTGTGTTCAGCTATTGTCATTAGACATAAGTCCGGAATATACGTAGCAAAGAGTAATTGCTGCTGCCGAATGCATAAAAAGGTAGCCCGTGTTTCATTTGTACCGTGTCCTTTCTATTTGCATGAAACATTATGAAACTAGACGATCATTAAAGAAATATGAAAATCACTGAATGGACTCTCTGCATTAGAGGCTCGTTTTCTTGTATTTCTCCCCATTTTCCCAGAGCTTGTCCTCTGGGCCGCCTTATCTTTGCATTTCTATTCAGCAAAATGCGTTTTGTGCCAGTCTCTGCCACTGAAGAGAGTGACGGCAGCACAAAACAAATAAAAGGATGAATTAATAATAAGAAGAGATGTTTATTCATTTAACAGAGACAAGGTGAGAGGTGACTATGCAAATAATTCAGGTCCTGACTGATGCTGCCTGGGGCAACGATCTCTTGAGTTTAGCTCATTCTAAAGGAAACGTGAGATAAAAGTTTGGAAAATGTACATATTATAGAGTTAATACATGGCAAATCCACCTTTATAGTATTCTAGTAACTCAAGGAGATACTTACGACTGTTTTTTCCAGATTATTCAGTGCAGTGTGCTCCTAACACTTCTTAATCACATATTAAGTAATTGCTAATGAAAAGAAAGATCCATGGCTCCCACCAACATTTTAACACATGTCTGTGACAGCTGGGGGAGCCCAACGACTCAAAAATAAAGTCAGATGTATCGCTTTGACATCAATTTTATCCTCACTGTGATTTGCAGGTCTGCCCTGACCCCCAACCCACGTCCTCCCCATCAGAAAACTCTGCTTTTAGTGCTTCCAACACATCTGCTGCTTTAACCCATCGCCAGCTCCCCCCAAAACAAAATAAATACAAACGTTCATCATCTCAGCAGCCCTATTTCTTATTCCGTTGCTGACAATACCTAACGAAGTGGATAAATGATTAATTAAGAAACAATATTTCTTTATAGGAACAAGCTCTTGGGGAAAAAGGCAAAAAAGATCCCTTGATGCTATTGTTCACCGGTCTGTTATCCGCTGTTTTTAGTAAGCGGAGAAGCCGAAGCAGCACGGAGGGAACAGGTTTGATCAGTATGAGCAATAAACAACCCTCCAAACAAATCTGCGGGCGTTGTTTAATGCATCGCTCCCTGGCTACGCAATTAACTCCTCTGCCACTCCTGATACACACGGAGCTCCAGGAAGGGTAGAATAATTCACTCTTAACGGCAGACTCCGGAAAAACGATAAATCTAAGGGGGGGGGAAAAAAAAGGGGTCACTTTTTGTCATCCACATCGCATTGTGGGAGATACGGTGCCTGAAGCAAAAAATAGTGAGGATAATACAATATTGACCCTTTCTCTCAAAGAAAATAATTTTACAGCCTTCCCATACCAATATCCACCAGACTGCTCCTGTGCCAGGAACTGCAAGCAGGGTATTACATCTCTTAAAAGTATTTTATTTTTTCTGAAAAAGTCCTGATTATTATTAAAAGACACTCAATCAACAGCTTTAAAAGATGCACGTGTGAAAGTTGTGGTTACTTTTATTCCAGTTCCTCCCGTTAGTCATCTGTAGTACTCCATCCTCTCTTTTAATTAAGACATTCATAATAGTGCTAGGCGAGTATTTTGGAAAAAGACATTTTACGCTTCTCATTCCCATTGAGGAAGGAGATGGTCAAAGGCAGTAGAACAGCTATTAAGAGCTCAATTAAAAAGTTCCCTTAGTAACTTTTGCTTTCTGATATACAGCCTTGCTTCTCTGTTCCAGCAAAGTAAAAATGATTGTTAAAAATGTAACTCACACATCAAACTGCGATAATAGGAATAGTGATAGAAAGGTCAGATCAAGCAGGCAACGGAAAACAAAACATTTTATGTTAGCTTTGGATTTCTGACCCTTAAGTCTTGAATATTTTCATTAAGAATATCGTGTTTTGCAGACTACCACCAAAGCAGAAAAAACCAATAAAACGTCTCAAAGAAACACTCGTGCTAGTTATGGCAATTTTCATCTAAAAAAGCTGATAAACCTCTGATCGCTTTCAATTTCCTTCCCGTTCCTGACACTCTTTTTAGAGAGATGCTCGCGATTATCCCATTGCAGCTTAACCTCTGCGACATCCTCATGGAAAATATATTAAAAATATATGTATTTTCCCTTTATATTTTGAGAACTTCTAATATATAACATCCCGCCTGTATGTGCTTAAGGTGCCTCCTGGCAGCATCGAGTCATCAGAGCTTTGCTTTTGGAATCGTTCCACTTCCATTTTCTCTGGGTTAAAGCAAAGAAAGAGAGCGGCTGAAACCAATCTGTCTTTGCCGTGTTTCCCTCCCTCCTTTCTCATTTCTCCTTCCTTTCTTCCCAGAGATGGAAAAAGCCATTTTTGGGGATGATTTTACACTTGGTATTCCTTCCTCGCCTCCACGGTGCTGCTATACCCAGATGCCTCCCACCCCACCGCCCCACAAAGCTGCTTATATTTGTAAGATATCTACTCCAAAATTAATATATATTCTTTGCTCTTACATCACTACTGAACCTCAGCGGCCTTTATTGCTTTTTTCCCCACTGGGACCCAGTTCCTGTTGCATCCTCTTCCTCCAGCACTTGTTCATCTTTTGCTTTGCTGGAGCCTGTTTCCCAAAACACGGTTTAACTCCTAAGCAGAAATCCTCGGGGTTCTTCTATTTCTCCCCAGCCACCAATCCGGGCTGTTTCCCTGTGTGTGTTTTCGTCCTAAGAGTTCCGAAGCCAATAGCTCTGGATAGGGATCATTAAGCCTTAAATGACCTATAAATTCCTATTAAAAGAAAGTTATATTTAATCCATTTCCCAAATGTCCACCTGGAATCGCCTCTGACTGTGTCAAACCCCATAAGGATCAATAACTCCAAACCTGGTTGCTATCACCCCCCTGCACAGGAACAATTAATATCTATCTCGGGATTTTACGCTGCCTCATTGCTGTAGTTTTGAATGTTTTCTGCATCAAATCAACCACAACAACGAAGTCCTCGGAGGACATGAGCGACTCCCACAGCTCTGCCCTTTGTAAAGCAGTTTCTGCTTGAAATTTGTTTTTTCCTCAGGTAGGTGGAAATATGAAGAAATAGGTAAGCAAAACTTTCTCTTGAGAAAAACACCCAATGTCAATAAAACACACATTTCCCCCAGGTTTTAAGCAACATAACCCCCTGCCATCTCTTGGAAAGCAGAGATTTTCCTTCTCAATCACCCTTTGTGAAGTTTTTATTCGCATCGTAGTCCTTTTGCTCATTGCTTCCTGTGTTCTTTATGGACGCGGGTCACTGAAGAACAGCCACTAGTGATGACAAGCCCATTTAAAAAATCCCGTACCCTCTATACCTTCCCCAGAGGGATTTATTAAGGGAAGTTTAATCAGCTCAAAGAAAATCTCTGCAGTAAGATGCACTGGGACTCCCCTCAGTTAATACTACGGTACCTCTGCTTTCTGCCACTGCCCTGGTCCAACACAGAGCTGAACCTGATTCCTCTGAAGGGAATTCACGTGAAAACAGGAGAGCTGCTCATCCTAATCCCAGATGCCGGCTTGCTGAGGCCTGGATTAAGATTTCGGATGCCTGTACCGGCTCGCCCGCCCTGCTCTGGTCTTACCCTTGGCCACGGTCGAGCAGCTGGAAGGACAGTTGCTCATTTGCTTTGCCTCTGCAAACACGAACCCATTCACCCGGCAGGCAGATGCGATTCCCAGCACGTCCTCTCCCCGCCTTGCTCTGAATCACCCGCGTCCACAGCTCCCAGCAAAAGGTCTACCTGCAAATAGCTCTGGCGAGCTGACAGCAGCCCGGGCTGGCATGATGTATACTGGAATAGAAATAAATATAAAATAATACATGCAAAATATTCGCCCAGAGAGGTGGTGGATGAACCATCGCTGGAGACATCCCAGGCCAGGCTGGACGGGGCTCTGAGCTGGTCAAGATGGCCCTGCTCATGGCCTGGATGAGCTTGGAAGGTCCTTTCAACCCAAACTATTCGGTGATTTTATGATATAACTCCTGAGCCTGTCCCTACATTACTACAGACACCAAACCAGCTGCTTCCATGGGGCAGTTTAAAGCGTTTTCCCCCATTAACGGCACCAGTTTTTCCACCAGAAAAAAAATAGAAAAAAAAAAAAAATAATAATATATTCCATGTGAACTTCTGTCTTAGGCAGTGCTTGTGGGGTGGGAACCACACAGGCAGCACAGGGATGGGATAAAAGTCCAGAGCAGATCATCTGTTCTCTCACTTCAATGAGCAGCAGCAGCCCATTAGTCAAAAGAAAGCTTTTATACGTTCCATTATTGTTAAACATCTGAGACAAAGCAATGTTGACATCGCGTAGATAACCTCCCATTCCTGCTAGCACATTAGATTCACGCTTTATTACTCAGGATCTTCCCTACCACCTCCAAAACGCCTGGGGAGAACATTAAGAGATTAAAAGAAAAGCTATTGCTTAATATTAGAATGAAATGGATCCAAACTCACTTGCTGTTTATGTAATAATAATTACAGCTGGGCGAGTCTAGCCCGGGAGAGCCCCAAGTCCTCAAGCAGGTTTGTCTTTCTAAATGAATTTGTCCCTAAACATGCTCAGTGATCTCATTACCAGCCTTGTATTGTTAATAAAAGTCATTAAATACGACATGGCCAAGAAGAGTTTGGGAAGAAGGTTTAAGCTTGGGTTTGAAGTTCAAATTCAAATTCCTACACTGCAGAGGCAACGTCTGTGGCGGACCTTATCCGGATTGTATCAAAACATATCGGGGGAAGAAAAACCTAAGACAGGCATCCTCAATCCTGACTTGTACAAACCTGGGTTTGGGGGAAATGTAATTAAACGTTTAGTGTTTTAATCCATGGCTGCGTTTCATCACCATTTCGCTTCCATCTGCCTCCCTTCCAGTCTGGTCCCTGGGACTTCACTGGCACAAAGAGAACAGAATAAATGTATTGTTTACCTCTGGTTGGACCAGAGACATCTAAATCTTCCCCAGTTCTTTAAGGCCTGGAAATATTTGCAGCCAGGCATCCATCTGATCGAGTTTGCTCTGGGCTGACTCTGAGCCATCTTGAAAATTTAATGTAATTGGAAAGGCAGGAGGTGGTTGCTCTGTGATGAAATGTCAGGATTGCACTGGAGACAACGGCCCTGTAAATACCATCCGCAAGGATGCCTTTGGTTTTCCTTCCATAAAAAAAAAGTTGGGGAGGCAGGGAAAGAGAAAAGAAACAAATGATTCGTGTCAGATGATCATTTTGATGCCCCATTCCGAAAAGAATGTTTTGTTAGAAGGATAAGACAATTAATGCAATCCTTCCCCCGGTGTGCTCTGGGCGTACGCAGATTTATTCAAGTAGAAAGACCTCTGACAGGTGACGTGCTAGCACCAATTCTCAAGGCTTTTGGGCTTGATTTAAGGCAGGACTAAACGCAGTTGCTGCGGATGGAAGCGGAGGCTGCGTAAAGGACACACTTCGGTACTCACATTATATAAATGTCTCTGCGGATAAATGAGCAGAAGCATCGTCTTGCGGCTGAGGTGTGAGGGCAGGGGGGATCTGGGGTCAGGCGGTGGTTCTGTCACTCACACTCCGCAGGACATCTGGCAAATATCATAATTACAGCGTGCCTTGGTTTGCAAGGCGGAAGATGGTTTCTCACCCATTTGGATCAGAGCTCTTCAGAGCAACGACTGAAAAAAATGAAATACATCCAGAGATATCCCGGGTTTTGACGCAGACCATTGATGAGCTGCAAATCGAGAAGTGCCGTGCGGGGGAAGACACAGATCTTGAAATAATGGACCTAACTAAAACCGTCACTGCCAGGAGTCGCTCAAATTTGTCCTTAGTTCTGGATTTCATGATCAAAACGCTCGGCTTTTTATATAAAGCTTTACAACGGATTCGGGCACCACTTCACAGCTGGGGAAACGGAGGCACAAAGAGGTGCAGAGGTTTGATCTCCAGAGGTCCCTCCCAACCCCAACCATTCTGTGATTCTCTTCCCACTGAAGATAAATTAGGGATAGAAACAAAGACTGAGCACCGGTCCATGCTGGCCTACCTCCCGCTAAGCCAGGCTTAGGAGCGCTGGGCTAATGTTGGGCATGTCAAAACACTAAGGAAATATTGCTTTAGCCAAATAGTACGCCAAGGCTGTTGCCTCCCTTACCTCTCAGGGATAATCTCAAGTAGAGGTTTTAAATTCCGCATCACAGCTTGCCATAGCAGTAGGAGGAAAGACGCATTTACACCTGACACGGGCATAGATTTGTGTGCCGCGCTCGCTGAATCCCCTCCAGCTTCACCCTGTGTGAAGGGGCCCTAAAACTACCGAGAGAAGCACAGAAACATCCGAAAAGTCGCTTCATGCTTGCTTTAAAAAGCACAAATTTCTTCCAAGCGGAGGCCTTGTATTACTGGAGTGTCTGAGAATGTCACAAACATTTATCAGGTCCGCCTTTCCAAGTCATGATTTCTTCCGCATGACTTTGTGCTGCTTAAAAACACGCTACAAGATAATCCTTGCTGTAAAGAATTCATACACGAGACACTCAAAGGGGACCGAGAATATGAATATTTTATATTTCTACAGACTATCCACAAGGAAAGGAAATGTCGGTTGGCGATTAAGAGCAGGGCAGGAGTTCAGGGCTGTGCTACTGAGCACGCTAAAGATTTTGGGCAATTGGCTTTTCCTCTGAATGCCTCATTCCCCCACATTGTGTTCTCTTCCATGAGGATCTGATGTGAATTAAAAGCTTTGAGCCGCCGCACTGAAACGCGAAATGCTATTTATCGTATTAATGCTTTTGCCTTTGACCATTGCTGCAATCTTGTCAAAGCTAGACCTGAAGATAGATGTTGTATTGTAGATTTATACGAGGGTAACGACACGCACCGGAGACAGACCAGAAGTCTGTGATACCCGTATATTGTCCACAGAACATGAAAAGATAGATCTAGACGCAAGGCAGATGTCTTTTGGACTGCACGACTTCAGATTTTTATGGCTAACTAACAGCGCTCATAATGAGCCTGATATTTTTGCGTATCAAAATTATCCTACCACTCTAGCAGATGATGAAGCACATTAATTTTTATTTCCACAAACCGAGGCTTCTGTTTTGCGAGCAAGAGCGTGCGAAACTGCGGGCCCCAGCAACAGTAAACTTGGTGTTTGGTATTTAAAGTACCTGGAGTTCAAGTGTATTAATAGATTTCTGACTCCCTCTAAAAGCAAAAAGGAGGATGATCCACCTGGAGCTGCCTGCGGGTCTATCTCATGAGCACAATTTCAAGCACCCCTGGTATTCCTATTAAATTTATAGCCTCGATTTATCCTAAGAAACATTCCTTGTTAAAAGAAACCCCCCAAAAATCCAAGTCCTTCCCCATCAGAGTGACAACCGGATGTGCCAACCCGAAATGTCCTCAGAGCGTTAGTGACATCAAAACCTTGTCACAGTTTCCTCCGCCTCACTCCTGACTCCAGAAAATGGCAATTTTAATGCAATTACAGTGAGGAGCCCAGATCTTCTTTCTAAGTGAACAGCGGGAAGTTCAGTCAAATAAAACAAATGGGCCAGAGCCTCCCAGATCTAAGTTTAGGTAAGATTTTAGCTAAATTATGTAGTTTTATAACCCTTAGGATGATGGTTGTGTCACTGTTAAGTAGTTTCCGCTACTCCTGATGCCTCTGTTGTACCAGAACTGAACAAAACAATTTAAAACAGTCAATTATTTCCCTTCTTTGGGCCCCATTCAGAGCCATTCGCTGCTGTTCAGACCTGGTTTGTACCTTTACAATTTCAGAGGCACATTTTGTTTCCCACCTGCCCCATTTCGTATTTAACTCCCGAGTCCCACAGCCTCCCAAAATACCCACAAACTTCTACACTAAGAAATGGGGTACGGTGAAATTGCTCTGAAGAAAGAAAACAAGCCAGGACTAGGATATTACAGAGTTCATGTGATGCAAGCAGTATATACAATTTTAATCCCTAACTCCCATCGGAGAGAACAATCACCAGGCAAGAGAAGAATGATTTTTAATGACAGATGGCATCAAAAACCTGATTGTACCAGTCAAAAAGGGGATGCACGTCACGTAAGTCTGGAGAGATATCTACCCTATTGCTCCATTTCACAGCTGAATTAATACACACCAGCTTCACACACGCCTAAAATCACAGTTTCAGCTTTGAATAACGTTAGTGCTATTGGTCTTTATTTACTTAACGCTGTTATTTTCCATGGCAGTGACCTCGGTTGGACAGTTATGCTCCAGCAGATCCCAATTTTCAAAAACAACTCGTCTCGGGTTAAGAATTCGGAGGACTAATTACAGAGGGAGCAAAAGCCAAAAGGCTGTGTGTAATGTCACAAACGTTTTTTTGTCAAACAGTAAATAGCTTCTGTGAGCTATCAGCAAACATGTATAGCCAAACCTAAAACATTTTTAAAAACCCTAAACTTTTTCCAAAGTCTAAGCCTGGATTTTGCATGACTCAAATGAGATTGCAGAAACCAGAGGTTAAGCTCAAATGCAGGCCTGAGTTTTACTAGATACAACCATAGGTTTATGATATAAACAGATTTTCTGATTAAAATCCCCACCCGTAAAGAAAGGTGCAATGTGGATCTAAAGCCAGCTGTGCTGCCCATTCCCATTGCTGCGCCCACCTCTGCAAGTTGCTGATTTTCTGCACCACTTTTGCCAGGGACTCGTGCGCGATTAATGCCAAAAAGTAAAGAAATAACGCTGAATAATTAGGATAGAGTATCAAATCAGCCACGCTGGAGTTTCAAAAATCCAAGAGAGGTTGGTAGAGGCACAGAGAGATTTAAGAATCCTATCGTTTTTAAGCAGAAATGACCCCAAGCCACAGTGTCTTAAGCCCTTGTCTTCCATTTTTACCTGGTTTGTGCAGCTGGGTTTGCAATGCCTCGCAAGTCTCCTTCCATCCGTTATATTTCTTCCCTTGCTTTTCACTAAAAAGTAATAAACTCCCTTAAAGTGACAAGGGTGTCAGAGCTTTGTCTGGGAAGAGGCTCATCCAGGACTGACAAATGTTCTCAGCCTTCGTGTACCTTGTCCGGCGCATCGATGAATTCACATCATCAATTGCCTGCTACTCCAGGACTGATAACAAGTGTCTAATCCAGAAGAAATGCTCCTCTGACGTACTTTTGACAGCACCTAACCGTACTGACTCATTGAAATGATGGAGAAGATCTCTCGGAGCCGGCTTTCTATAGTCCATCCATCTGACAATGAGAGAATACTCTCAAGAGCATTCTTTATATCATTGTCTGGTCCAAATCTCATGGGAGACTATTTCAGATCCTGCTTCTTTGAGATCTTCCTGGTAAAACAATCTAATTCCTTTGTTTACTGCCATCTCGTCAGCGTTCTGGATGCTTTCTCGACTGAGAGCTGCATTTTGTGGTGTTTGGAGCCTTCAAATTTATAGGCTGCCATCAGATGATACGGAACCTGAATCTCAAGGAAAAGCAATAACATAGCATTCATTCCTAGATATTTATTTTCCTGCGCTAACCTCACATAGTATCCACGGCAGCTTCAAGGGCTGAGGTTCATGATTAATTTATGACACCTTAGCAGCATCAACTGACCAGAAAAGATGCCCTAGACCCCACTGGTGCCCTTGCCACCAGACATAAGTGATGCTACAAGTTCTGCATCTGATTAAATTTTGTCTGATTTTAACACTCAGGGACCAAGAACTGTGTTCATTTGCCTAGATTCCACTAGACAGTATGTTTTCCCTCCTTATCACATCAAGCAGCCCTTTCGGAAGGACTGTTTCCCAAGTCAAATTCTCTTCTAGGAAACCACAAGTCTATTGTCAGGCCAAGCAAGCATGACTTTTGTTTTCAAAATTCCACTCCATAAAGACAAAAGTTCTATTTAGAGACACATCAGACAGCAGGAGACTGCCTAAAATAACCACCAGCTAAGGCAGGAACGTTGTTCAATGCATTCAATCAATTGGACGTTACCCAATCCCTGTAAGACGGTTTGGGCTGCAGAGGTGAGTCCTCCTCCAGCTGACACCCCACCACCACCTGAAGATGGAAAAATTCCACCTACACTCACTCTTTTGAGAAAGATCTGGAGTAGATCTTTGATTTTTTCTTTTCCAGGTGGGACGCCTCCCCAACTTTTTGTCACGTCGGATGGGTGTGAGCCATCCGAGCGCGTCTGACGTGCCTCCCCCGGGACGGTGACAGCTCGGGCGGGCGATGGCGCCAGCCGGGCCTTGTTCGCAGCTCCACCTCTGAGCGCTGATGCCAACTGCGCTCCCTTCCTCCTCCTCCTGCCTCTTGTCTGCCTGCCAAGCGGAGCCTGAGCTTTTCAGGACGGGAACTTCTCCCTCTCGGCGGGTGCCAGACGTGATGAGGTGAAGACGCCGGGTGCTACGTGCTGGTAGAACACGAGCTTTCCCTGCGCTCCGTGTGACAGGAGATTGATGGAATAGAAGAGATTGTGTTGGAAGGGACCCACAAATCTCATCTAGGCCAGGGCAGGGACATCTTCAGCAGCTCAGGTTGCTCAGAGCCCCATCCAGCCTGGGATGTCCCCAGGGATGGTTCATTCACCACCTCTCTGGCCAACCTGGGCCAGGCTCTCACCACCCTCAGGGACAACAATTTAATCCTCATGTCCAGCCTGAATCTCCCTCCTTTAGTTTAAAACCATCCCCCCTTGTCCTGTCCCAACAGGCCCTGCTGAAAAGTCTGTCCTCATCTTTCTTCTCAGCCCCTTTCAGTACTGAAAGGAATCAAAATGCCTGAATTCAGATGTTCCCATCTGAAGGGGGAGGCACCAGAACAGAGTCCACCTGCAAAGCACTTCTACGTGCATAAGAACTTCCACATGGACAAGAACTTTCAGGCTTCCTGAAACAGCAGTAGTTTTAAACTTTAAGCTACATAGAAACCGAATAGTTTGGCTGCCCAAAGGACATCCCTTCTCCCATACTCCAGACTTTCAGCAATCATCTTAATTCATTTCTTGTCATCGTTGGCTCTTTTTTAGTCTCTCTGAGATGCTGTTCAACTTTGCATCTAACAGAAACGCAGAGAACAAGTGAGAGAGGAGTGACTTGCTAGGACTTTCCTTGCGAGAGTGCAATCTGTTCACTACGACATTTTTAATATTCTACAATCCCAGCAGAATCGCATCTACAGTCCATCCCGCACTGAGAGCTTTTCTCAAATTACACCTATTGAAAACCCAACTTTCTTTTGCGCTCAGCCTAACAAATGACGGAGCGTGCGCGGAGAATAAATAAACACGCATATAAAAAAAAATTGTGAACCATGTCAGAAAGCCCACAGTATTCTATCTTAAATCTCTCCCTTTGACAGACAGTGGATTAAACAGAAAATGAGTTACATCTCCCCAAACCATATAAATGTGAGTCCCACATTGCAAGGTAGCATGACAAATAGCTGCTGATATATAAGAATAAAAATAAAGCATGTCTGAGATCAGTGCAGGCATCTCTGCTTGTATCTGCCATGAAAATCAACTCAAAACCTTGGATAAGAATTTGAAGTGCATGGTTTCAATGGCATAAAAACTATGAAACCTTAAAGAATAAAGGGAAAAAAACAGAAAAGATAGTTCACAGAAAATATTATTTTTACTCTGGCAAAACAGATAAGAAAAAGAACGCTGTTTAGAAAGGAATACATTCTCAGAAGTTACAAAAAAGAAATGAAAATCAAAGATGTCTCCAGAAGCACAAATGATGCATGCTCAGACGACAGTAATTCTAAAAGGAGATCTGCACTTCTTATACGGCACTTCAAAACACACCCCGTGCCTCCCAAATCATTCAAAGTCAGCGATGGAATCATTTTCTTGTGATGACAAACATTACGCAATGAAAAATCACGTCACCCAACAACAGAGATACCAAACTAGAGCTTGGGGCTGCTGAATTCGAGATGCTGTGGCGAGGACGCAATGAGCTTGTCTCAAAGCATCTTAAATTAGGTAGCTAAAAAACGGCATCGGTTTTGAGATCAATTTAGTTGAAATATACTCATTTTCTTTGCAGAAGAAAATACCTGCAGTATCAAGCAGCAGAACCTTTGTGGTTTTATGATTTTTTAAAAATAAAAAATATATTTTTTTTTAATTTAAACTTTACTAACAAGGCAGTTCTCTGATGCAGAAAGCAGTAGCACAGTGGGCTTTATCGTCATCTCCGGCCACTAGAAACCTTCTTCTTAATTCCGTGTCATCTTCCCTCTTCTAATCTCCTTTGACAGGTGCTAGCTAAACGCGGGAGCGGGGGAAAAAAAAATCCAAAAGGCATTTTTCAGTGTTGGAAAGATCCTTCTCATGGTGCGACTTCTCACACGCCGCTCGCTGCTGAGCTTTGGCAGATCCATCCCGCCCGGTGCTGGGCCAGAAAAGAGCGTTTCCTTCCAAGCGACCAGAAAAGAGCATTTGACACTTGGCAGGATCGGGCCCTGACGGTGACACCCAAGTATTGCATTCCTCTAATTTTGGTATTTTTAATGCATTAGAGCGTAAAATAACATTTATAGCCCGTGCGAGCTCCAACAACGTGTTTGCAGAAATCTCAGCGTAACGCTGGGGGTGTTTTAGGCGAGAGGCTGTTTGGTGTTTTCTGGGATGACCTGAGATTCGCAAAACAACGCCGTGTCCAGGAAAACCCCAGATTTCCCCTTTTTCCAAACAGCGGATCCTTTTACAACTCCCAAGTAACTGCGGCTGACTCAAAAGCTTCACAGAAACGAGTGAAGTTATTACGGGCACCGTAGACACAGCGCAATTATCCACAGTTACGGGAGGGCATACTTTTTCCCCCGAATAATTAAGCCACTTTCCATCTCTGAGAGTAGGGGATGGGATTTGGGGAGAAACGTTTGGAGGCAGAAGAGCAAATCCTCCGTTTCTCATTCTCCTCCGTTATTGCAATCTCCTCTTGCTATCTATCTGGGGATGCTGCTAAATGAAAAGGTTTATGACAGCTCTTCAGCACTCAATCATGGGAAACACTCTCTAAAAGATGTTCAGTAAGTCAAAGGAACTGCCAGCACTTTAGAAAAAAATCATAGATTGGGACTCTCAGAGAAGTAAAGAAAGTTTACACGCCGAAATTCTGCTGGGTGTCAATGGGATCCGGGCTCTTCACTCGCTCAGGTTTCTGCAAAAATCCCTGTCTTACTCTGGATTTGCATTTCATCTGAGGAAAGAATAGCTCGCGGTTAACGCGCAGAAATAAGGTTAAGAATGTTTCTAAATGAGCAAGGATTTGAAAGTCAATGAGTTACTCCCGGTTTACACCACGGCGTCTAAAAGCAGAATTTGCATACCCCTTTTTTTTTATTTTTTTCCAAATAAAATGAAGTTTCTGTGACAGAAGCAAGCTAACATTTCTATCGAGCTTACTCTCCGGCAGAGACTGGTTTTGTCTAAGCAAAAATAACTCTTCTGGACCAAATCCTCCTCCCACATCAGCTACTGGAAACCTCCAGAGACTGCAGTGCAGTTGCTCTGGATTTATCTGGGTTTACTTGCCCTGATCCTTGATGATGAACAGAGGAATTTAACATTTCTGGGAAAAAAAAAGAAGGTCTCTCCGCACGGTTGCTCTTGCCCTTCGCATACCAGTGAGGAAGGGGCAGCTGCACGGGCTCAAAACCACAAACCGCTACTAAGATTTGATGTGAAAATAGCCATTTCCCATGAAATTTCTGCTCAGCAAACAAGGTGCAGGGTGGGGGAAGCATCTCCGCGCAGACCCCGTTTCCATGAAACAAGCTGTGCGAGATGCTACTGGTTTCAGCAAGAGCGGCGTCAGGGATTGAAAAATAAATATACAGCAGGGTTTCTAACTCATTTCAAGCAAAAAGATGGAGAAATCGGGGGTTTTCTTCTCTCCCAGACACGTCTCCGGGGGCCGAACTCTCACATTTACACTTGTATCAACCTGGAGTAATTTTTTTAAGTCACTATTTAATCTGTAGGTTCTTCCAGGAAGAGGAGCTGATCTACAGAAAATCTAAATCAATATCAGCTGGCTTTAGGTCAAAGACCTCGAGCATTAAGTATACCTGTCAGCTAGATATATACAGCCATACATCACAGCCTGTGTGATAATTACCACTTATTCCCCCAAGGAAACGAGTGGATAAGTAAAATATCAGCAATTACTGTATTTTCCTGGCCTTTGCTAACAAAGGGAGCCAAGACATTTATTTGTGCTCAGCATCGCCATAACTACTTCACGAAGAAAGCAAAATTCCTTTGTCAATGGGGAGGATGCTAAAAGCGGTGCCTTGGCCTCCGAGATGCCACCTCTATCCAGACCTTTCGAAATAAAAATATAAATAACAGCTGCCCTATTGAAACATTGGCAAAATAACAAAAATCTGGAGTTGATATCCAGATACTGCTGTGTGGCTGTAACTCGGTGTCTTTTCTATAGGTTAAATCTGGTGTTTTTACATATTTACACCAACATTACCCATCAAACGTCTCAGAACTACATACCGATGATTAATACACGAGCCGGGGACTTGAGAGAGGCCAGGTTTGATTGCTGCCATGCCAAGAATTTCCTCTGTCAATCTGGGAAAGTCTTCAAACAACACAAACATAAAACTGCCGTTTGCCTTCAGCAGAGCCTCTGCCATCTCTAGCACAGGGATAAAAACTTCTGCCTGTGTCAGACAGCATTTTTTTGGAGGAAAAGCACACGGCGCTCTGCAAAAGATGAGTCAGACAACGGCGACATAAATACCTTTGTCAGATATTTTCTGGCTCTGCTCAGTGATTTGAACACGATCCGCTGGATTGTACCAGCCTCCAACCACCAGCCATGAATCTCCGCGCTCCAGCTTCGCCGCGGAGTTACGCGAGGGACTCGATTGGGCTTTTTTTCTGTCGCGAAACACGCCTGGTTGTATTTTACGACCCTTGTTTCGCATCCCAGTTTGGAGCGGGAGGCTGGGGGGCGACGGGAGTTTGCACCTGGCGCTGACAAGTCCAGAGCATCGTGTGCCGAGAGGAAAAATTCATTTTGTTGACGATTGTTTCTGACTTTTCACTTCCCCCAACTGGCTAGAGATGCAATTTTCAGATCTGCCCGAGGCTATCCTCTTTATTTAGAACAACAACAATAAAAATCCCCGATGCAAACTTAACTGGTATATACGAGCTAGTTCTGGGAGCTCGTATTACTCGCGACTAACGTGGTTTTAGGGAGCTCATTGACTCATTATTTTCAGAAGCTAGCAAGGTTCATTAGACAAAATGAACAGCCGTAATAAAGACTTGGAGGCTGCTCATGCAACATTTGGAGAGGGGAAAGAACATCTCCGACAATTTCTGGACGGCTAACAAAAAGCTTGGATTTATTCTGACTTAATAGTTATTTTCAGATTTTCCTGCGAGGGTTATGGAGCTGGGATGGGACTGGATTGTCACTGAATCATAAAAAAAGGGCTGAGGCTGGATGGGACCCTCTGGAAATCGTCTCTGTGCAACCCACCAGCTCAAAGCAAGGTCAACCGCGCCAACCCTTTAATCATCTTTGTTTAACTCACTATGTCCATGTCTCTGTTGCACTGGGAAGCCCAGGACTGAACCCAGGACTCCAAATGAGTCTCACCGGCGCTGAGAAAATGGGAATAATCATTCAGTCACCTCTATCTCCGCAATCGTGCTTCAGGGTGCAGCGTCTGCAGCTCATTTCCCCAGCAAACAATCCCCAGGCAGTTTCTGTCATTAAAAGTTTTGCAGAAGATTCATTTTCTGCACACCGGGGCCTGGGAGCTCAATCTCGCACCTTCTCATCTGCCACAGGATCGCGGCGCACAAGATGCTGAACCATCACAAGGGGATTGGATCTCAGAGAAGGTTCCGGAAAGATTACTGCCTGCTTGGGCTATTTTCACCATGTATTTCCACCGAACCATTAGTCACCATCACAATTCCCATGCCTGCGTAGATATCCATATTTTAGCGCGTTATCTAATTCACAGAGGTCTATCGATTCCCAGTTTTGCTCTGAAGGGCAGTGACTCATCTTTCAGCGCAGACAATAGAAGAGCTGCTAATAAAAAAAACCATTTAACATTTAGATCCAGAGCCTCTGGATGAGAAATGCTCCTCCGCCACAGACATCCGGGCATCGTGAGCTGGATTCACAAGCAAACGGTTTCTTCCCCCTGCCCCAATGCTCAACACGCTCCTCATATTCTCATTTTTCTGGGTTTACCCTTGGTTTATAGTAACTTTGTGTGTGTGAATGTTGGAGAGGGTTTCTGGAGGGGGAAATTCTCCCCTGCCCACAAAAGGACATGACCGCACTGTTTTTATTGCCCCTAAACATTCCAGCTGGGATCTGAACAAGAAACGCACAGGCCTCGTACCAGAATGATTCTTCCAGAACGAATCCATACTCTTAAACTTCCAGAACCTATTTTCTTTTAAAGCCAAAAGGATGAGAAATGGGCCGGAGAGAGAAAATTGCATATACAGAAAGGGAGATACCGCTGCCGAAAAACACAAGAATCATCTATCAGGCGCTAATCAATAATGCCCGAGAAGCACCACTCTCATTGATTTCAATAGGAATCTTATTCAAAGAGACTCAATGCCACCTATTGTGATGATTTCTCAGACTCAGGGCATTTTTTCTTAATAATTATTAAAACATCTTTCATTTTTTTTTTAAAAGGAACCATGAGATCGGGTGAGAAAAACCTCAGAAGACTCTGAAGAAAACTGCATAGGGCTCAACCTGGAAAGCAAACCACGTAAGAAAGAGCTATAATTTTTAAAAATTTTTATATACACCTCTTTTTTTTCTTCCCATGACCTCATAAGCTCCTCTGCCCAACCCTGAATCCTGCCCTGATGCATACAATATGAATTAAAAGAGATAAAACACATGGGTGTGGTGACTGGGAATGCAGAATTCCTTCTCCCTGTTGCAAGCAGAAGTGAATAATTTGACTCATGTGGCACCTCAAATCATTAAAAAAAATCAGAAGTAAACCGATTTGGTACATTGTAGGAAATGGGGGCCACAGTTTGATGTGCAATTAAGCATCTCCTTTTGCCTTTTAAAAAAATTTTTGGATAATTTTTCCGCTAGCACAGTTCATTGGAGAGCCACACAAATATAAGTGGAAGGCAAGGACCGGCGCTTTTTCAGCCGTTCAAACATTTCTGTATTATAGTTACAGCAACTTAGCCTCCGCTTTGACCTCCCGATAGTGCTGGGGAGGTTTAATACCTGCCTACTAATTGTGACTTTCTATCTGAAGCACAACGCGCTTAATTGGCAGAGTTTAAGTGATGCACAAAAGTTCCGGAAGAGGCTACGATCAATTCAACCTGCAGCTTTCCTGATCTGGGAAAGATGGAAAAATATTAAAAATAGAGTAGGAAGGCATGGAAGCAATTTCGCTCGCTTCTCCGCAGGACTGAGTCGTGTGAATGATAAATCATATATTACAACGCCGATGCTAACGCCCCTCGTGCTGAATCCATCAATTCATAGGTCACAAGGCAATATTATGGGTCTTATCGTGCAACCCGTGTGGCACAGGTCAGAGCATTTTATCCTCCGCTTTCTTTATGAAGCCCTTGATAAAGAAAATACTGTCCTTGATACTAAAACCAGACTTTTTGGCAACGCGTTATCAGAGCCCAGCCCTGCAGAATCTCACCCCCCTTCCCAAAATACCACAAAATTTGTGTAGATGACTGGGGAACGGCGGTTGCTTCGCAAGTTATCGGGTGGATCCATAAGCCATTCCGCAAAGCTCATTTTCCAGCCAGTGGAGCGACCCAAACATCTCCGCATCTTTAGTTCTGACACTTAGCTGTACTTCACACGCTGTCAAACGGAAGCCTCTGTCACGAATAAACCAAGATTTGTTAAAGGAAATGAACCTTGATAGGGTGAATGTGCTGTCTCAATCCTTCAAATATTTCTCCTGTTCTCATTTTCTTTTGCAGAAAACTTGCTGCTCTAGTAGACTTTTGATTCTTCTCGACCATAAAAAAGTGACGTTTACAAAAACACCAGCTCCACTAAAACTCCTGTAATAAAAGAAAGTGCAAGACCGACCAATGCTGCTCATTCTAGTAGAGGATGTTAAGTGGAGTTTTTTTCAGCGTCAAATCAGCTCAGTAAACTGGGGACTGTTATGCAAAATTTTCCCGATAATTCCACCTTATTTAATCAAATACTTAACTCCATGCCTCTGCAGGCCAGCAATTAAGCATGGCAGGAATAGATTTAAGCGCGGACTTCAATACATTTTTTAATGAGGTTGTTTTCCAGGATTGGGGCCAAACGAGCCGAAATTCATCACTGCTTAGAGGTAAGCATAATGCTGTACAAGGGAAAGGAGAATCATTAAGTTTCTTATTTGGACCTGAAGCATTAATTAGGGCATTAATTTAATTTCCTGTCCTATGTCAGCTTTTAATTAAGCATTAATTTACCCTCCCCTATGTTGGCTTTGGGGATTGCATGGAATTGCCATGGATTCCGTGGGCAGAAGGAAACGGGACCTTCCATCCTTGGGGCTGGATGTTCAGGCAGAAGGAGAACGGAGTCTCCAAGGTCTTAATCTGGCTCCATATCCGAACGCATATTCCACTGGCATGAATCTCTGCAGATGCACAAGTTTAACTCCCGTTTCAGATCTGGCTCTAAAATGAATGCAGAAAAAAAAAAAAGTACTAATGGTGTCTTCGTTAAATTATCTCTCACTTAAATTCAGCTCTTTAAAATGTAATATTAAACTAACAATGTCTGGTGGCTCTTAATTCATTACTCCTCTATTTCGACTTCTTAAGACGTTCTTTTCATTTCAGGATATTAGAGTTGATATAACAACAATGGACTTATTAGAGGAAAAAAACTTTGTCCTAAATAATCTTGTACGGCTGCAGAACGATAGCTCTTCACGATATTCACTTCCGCTGTACGGTTGATTCCATTACTCGTTTCCATTACGCATTAGAGTTCAATGAATAGCCACAGCTACTCAGAAATACAGAAAGACCTCGCATTTAGAAGCTTTTAGGGAATTAAGACCTTGCTGTGGATAAGGAACAAAACTGGGTTGGGTAATCTGGATTGTAATCCCGTTTCTGCCCTCATTTCCCCGGATGATGCTGGACGAGCCATTTCATGGGTTCAAAGAGGATCCATCCACAATCCTTGTGGAATGTGGGAAATAGTTCCGCCTCTTACACAAAACTATTTGTGCAATCAGGAAACAGAAAGGACGCTGTATGACCCAAGCGAAAAGGATTGAGAATCGGGAAATGGATCAAATTCCCCGTTCCTACAGCATTACTGGAGGCATCGCCGCCCTTGTTTTTATGTTCTTACAGAGCTGGGCTGACTTGTACCTAAATTAATTATGTTTTTCAGTTCAACCGACCTTATTTACATGGTGAGAACAGGATCAGGGGTTTCAGAAGGACAGAGGGCAGGCGGGAAAGGCAGAACGGGCCTGTTGGGATGTGCGAATCCCTCGCTGTGCAGGATTGCAGCCTGAGGCCTACTGGGAAAAATCTACAGGATTAAATTTTACCACAGAAATTACCAAGAAGCCTCTTTGCAGCCAGCAGAATAAGCTCCCGAGCACAAAAACATCGCTCACATTGCTAAAAACTACACTTCTCATCCCCGAAGAAATCGGTCAATCGCTACTGAGGTGCTTTGTCACCCCATTCAAATAATCAGGAATCTCTGCCTGAATTTAACGGGGCTGGAATTTTTCTCGTCACGTCTCCACAGTTTTAGCGAAGAGATTATTGAAGTGCACATGCAGGATTCAGCAAAGTCCCTCCCCATCGCCACCCTATTTCCAGCAAATTTGGCCAAGCGCAAACTTCAGCAGGGGGATTCGGGGGGATATTCAAGTGAATTATATTTTGTCATATTAAATTAGGAGAGGAATCAGTTAAAAATCATTTTAATCAAGGAAATAAATGGAAAAAGAAATGGAATGATCCCTTGTAGACTGCTTTTGACATTTGTGGATTTGTTTGGTATTCCCGCTCACTCAATAAACTGAAGGATGACTGAATTCATTTCACAGAAGATGGATTGCATTTTCTTCCCTCAGCTCGCTGATGTCCACCGAATTCAACCAGAAAAAAAAATTACTGTGCTTTAAAAACTCATGATTCCTACATTATTAGAGTCAAACTGCACACCTGGGGCAAGGGGGGGGAAGTGAACACAACCTCCATGTATGAGATCGGTGATTATCTAATAATGGTGGTTAATATTTAGGGGAACTTTTAATGCAAACATGCACCAAGATGTAACAATGAAGCCAAAACTAAAAAGCTTAGTTTATATATAAACCGTCACCTAACCCAAATTACTGATTTTTTTGGTGAGCCAGTTTGAGACTGGGCTCTATGCCTTGGGTTTGAAGAGGCTTTTAGAACAAATATTCTGGGGAAACTGGTCTTGACTATGTTTCGACATCCTCTACTGGCACAGCAGCTCCTATCAAAGCCTCTGCGGCGATGTGTATCAGCTGAGGATCTGCCTTGGCATTTTCACAACAAAGGGCAGCAGAGAAGGGAGGTGAAATTAAGAAAGAAAAAAAGCAAAATAAAGAACAAAAAAGGGAAAAAAAATACATAACGCTGATACCAAAACCTGCTTATTTGTGGCAGGGACTGAAAGCAGAGAGAGGGAGAGATTGTTCCTACACCCAGGAGGTCCTTGTGTGTAGTAGCACCAGTTTACAACGCCCAGTAAATGTGCAGCCTGGATAAGAGATCTGCAATACAGATTGGACGAGACACATTTTCCCTTGAGGATTTGGGCTTTTTTTTTTTGGGTAAATACAGAAGATAAACCTTAACCCTTTATCAGCAGAATAACGGTATCTCCTGTTTTTAAGCTTTTGTGCTTGTTACATTATGTTAAGTCCTCTGGTGTTTAAGGGCACCAGTGGAACACGATGACGATGTTACTATGAGCACAAGAGAGCACACAACCCAAAGTAAACCCCGATTCCAAGGTTCGGTTCTACAATTCCAGCATCGCACAAGTGCGGCTCTGATCTCCGTGCAGAATATCAAACTGTAAAATGTGACCGACAACACCTCTCCCTGCCTTTTCAGCCAAATAAACTGCCCACGCGGGCTGATATTTGCCTTCAGCAAAGCCAAAATGTCAATAATTTTTTTTTTTTTCCCCCCCACCAAGATTTCTCTATTATCTCATAGGCGACAAGTGCGAATTGTGCACCGTAGGTCGTACCTCTGCGCCCTACAATGCACATGCAATCCTTCATGTAGGAATTTGCAAATTGGCTTCACCATTCAGTACGAGAGAAGGTGGTTAAAGATTTAGCAGGTCTAGTGCCAAAAAACTACTCCGGGAAATTGGTGGTGGGTTTTTTTTAAATCAAGTCTGCCTTCCATAAAGTCTCATTTGAATGCTGTTAACACACATCACAGACACTGATGGCACTGAATTATTTAATGCTACACACCTATCGTAAATGAAATGTTGCAGAGCAAAAGGAAATCTTTACTTCAGTTGGGTGCAAGTTCTTTATACACAATATATGGGGATGAGACAGGCACTTGAAAACATTACAGGAACCACATATTAGGAAATGAGTATCAATTCCTTTCAGCTGTTGAACTAAAGGTTTGGTTGGTTTTAACTCCAGAATTTTACAAATACTTGTGACCCTCGCATTTAATTCTTCAGGCAGATAAAAAACAGGACAACAACGGCCACACAAAAAGCAAATGGGAGCCGTATCTCTTTGACACACCATCTCAGATCCTCACGCAGAGGAGTTTCAGATGGGATGCCACAACAAACACATCTCCTTATGAAAACACGGACAAGTGAGCTCCGAAGACTTGAACAATTAATAATTTCAGTACTCCAGGCTGCACTTCTAAAAACCGCGTGACCAAAATCAGGGTTACGTATTCCCAACAGACACGCTTTTCACCGCAAACAGACATTTGCAAAAGTGTTCAACAGCTGACGCACCGAGCTAGCGAGAAATCTAAAGTCCTTTTGTTGGTGTAAAATTAAGCTGGAGACTTTGGCTCCAATATCTTCATGAAGGCAGATGTGAGACCAACAGACACACAGGGATGAATCTTAAATATTCATCCTCATTGTCTACAGTTGAAAAGCACCCGTAGGACACACGTTCGCACAAAGGCACCGCTTTTATATGTTCTGAGAAAAACTCTACTATCATATGGCCTATCTTTGGATGCCTCGTATCATCGAGCAGAATCCGTGTAAAGCCAATTAAAACCTATTTGTCAAAGGGCAGAACTGACATCATAATACGCATGGTCTGCTCACAGCTCACTAGCTGTTACTCCAAGTCACAAATCACAATAACTCTTCTGTTGAAATTGTAAAAGAGAAGCTAGAAATCCTGCTAAACTCAATGAGCCATTAAATAGTTGACAATATTCTTTATAGGAACCTAGAATAGTTAATTAGTCCCAAAATACAAATGGTGAGCATGAGTAATTACCACCATAGATTCCAATCAAGATATCCAAGGCTAGATCTGCAGCTAGCATAAACTGACATTGCTTCATGTGCGATGCCAGCTCATCGCAGCTGTGAGAATGGCCCTAAATTGTGCTTAAAATATGGGGGTCCTAGTTAAAAAATGTGTTGGTTCTGTTCCCAATGCCGCCACTGACTTTCCATGAAATCTTCAGGTTTTTTTTTCTATTGCTTTACCTGCTTGCGGTGCTTTTGGCAGCACAGTTCTCAACAAATCCTTATTTTATTCCTTCATCTTCCTTGTGACAAGGGCTGCTCTCTTGTTATTCCTTCACCACTTCTACTCAAGGTGCTCCATTCCCTTCCCTCTTCTGTCCTCTCCATTTGGGGATTTCCAGTATCAAACCAGTAAAGCTCAGCTTACTGATGGGTAGAACATTCCCCTCAATTTTTGTCCTGATGGGATGCAACATTCCAAAGTTATTACATTCTACAAAGAAAGAAATGCCATCAGGTTGAGTGCAGGGAATTTCTCGAGCAATCAACATTTGCACATCCTTGGACGAAAGACATCAGCAGTATTATTACTATTATCAATATTCAGTTGCGACAACTCAATGACCTGTCGTGCATCTTTGTCTTTCAAAACGAAAACAAGTGCTTGAGCGGGGAATATTTGAGGACTCGTAAACTTCTTCTTTCGCTGTCGCGGTGTCCGCAGAGAACCAAGCGCCAGAATGCGCTTGTACAAATAGATTTGCTCCAGTAAACAGCCCGAGGCCGTTTGCTGCACCCAAGGTCCTCGTGTTGATGCTGCACCGTTCCTTGGAGGATTCGTTCCTCCTTGCAAATTTAAAGACGTGAACCTGGGAGGGACCAGAACCTTGTTCCTGTACATTTGCTGGCCTCAGGCCAGCCATGCAAAATGGATTAATAGACGCTGACAATTTCCTACGACTGCGCCAAAAAAAACCCCAACCAGAGTGATAAAAACACCTAAAGCAAATAATACAGGAGGAAAACTGGAAAAACAACCAAACGTTATTTCTTTTCAGGGGTGCCCTATAGCATTGCACTCTAAGAAATAGAATTTGGTGAATATTTGAGGAAAATATTAAGAAAAAAAAATAATCCGCAGCAGCACTGACTTACTGCCCTTGACTTGGAGCACATGGTTCTTCGTCATTTCAACAGGAGTATTCACGTTAAGAGGGAAAAAAGAAAAAGAAGCCCTCCCACTCCACAAGAAAAATGCACTTAATTAGGTAGCACAAATCTAACGCCTCCAGCGCTCTTTGGTTTAATCTTCACACTTGTCCACTTTTGATGGAAAATTTGTGCTGATTTCATGGTGGCCGCCTGGAGAAAAGTCACCACGCTTCATGGTTATTTCATGGCTTGGGGGGAGGGAAGTGGAGAACAATGATTTAATTCGCTTTCTCTAATAACATCTCCATTTCCAAATGGCTGCCCAGGTGTATTAACAGGGAATGATCTCGATTACTGCATTTTCTTGCATCCACGTGCAAAATCTGTGGCCGTATCTAATCAGTGCAAACACTGATATCAGAGGCAATGCCGCTGGATCAAGGCCCTCGTTAGAACGACAGCCCTGAAGAAAGGAGTATCCTGATGCGTGGATCAGTTCAGATCATGTAGCTTGCAGACTAAAGAAAAGCTCAGCCAAAAACCTTGTGGCATCCCCTCGTTTTGGACTTCGACCCCACAACCCCAACACACCTTCCAAAATCCTGTTCGTGTAAAATATCTGCATTCCACCCACGCTCACAGGGCTCTGTGAAGTAGACGGCGTATTTTGCCTGCGAATTTCAGGAGATTGCGTGTATGCAATTTAGCAAGTCTTGATGGTCTATCTTGTCCACAGGACTGGGTCAGACTCTTTATAGATGTGTTACTGTTGACATAAATAACAGGGCAAATATAATAAAACATAACTAGACCTCAAAGAAAAACCCAATCAGTAGCGTCTGCCTTCTAACTCCTCATTAGATAGAGTGTCAAAGCCTTGGCTAATCTCATCTTACTGTACAATCACTCCATCTGTTCCAGTCTCTAATTTCAATATGAATTGAAATAACCATAATTCCTGAAAACGCAAAAAAAAAAAGGGATCTCAGATCTCCAAGCTCCTTTTGTCTCTGTGCGAATTTTATGCCCTCCTGTTTGGCACGGGGAGCTTTTCAAGTGCTACCGAGCTGATTGTATTAGAGAAGAGGACAAATTGGATAACTCCGAACTCTCCTCGAGAGCTCTCGTATAACCCCACGGTTGGATGGAAACTGGAACAGATGGGTGAGCTCCACCAGGCGCGATATTAACCCCGCTGTTCGCTGACTGGTGGCCAACAACACGTTCAAAAAGTACGGACCTAAAAATAAAAGTCTCCGAAACACGAGATGATCCCAAGCTTTTAATGCACGGCGGCAAGACAGACGACCGCTTGGCGACACGCTTTTGCTGTGATTGCAAACAACTTCTTCCGCGGAAATATGAGCATTTTGGCATCTCGACATCTAAAAGGGAGCAAGTATTTAAAAGGGAAAGGCGTGTTTCAAGGCAAATTCGTGGCCATTTGCCCATTGCAGCTGAAATACTTCAACCATCACCTCGTTACATATAGAGTAACGGCAAAGAGAGCGCGACGAGAGTCGTAACTGGAGAAATGGAGCAGGAGATTCACGATGCTCCGGTCCGTGCCGCTCTATAAAAATATCTCTGGTTTTGCTGCTGTGTATACAAATTCCCATTGGATTCAAAAGGAGCTTTGGGTCCCCAGAGCCTTTGAATCTCAGTCCATTTGAAGTTTTAAGTACCCATTTTTTCCTCCGTGCCACCGGTGAGTTGAATGACACGTTTTCACAGTTGGCCTGTGAGTTCTTAGATACCAAAGGGCGAAGATTTCGCAGATGTCCGAGGAATTTGGGCAAGCCCAAGATGCTCTGAAGGGGTTTGATGTGGAAAATGAGGCCTAGTCCTGGGGTGGGGGAGCCAAACAGATGAAAAATCCATTTAAAAATCTATTGCTTTTCCCTCATTAGGTATCAAAACCTCTCATCCAAACGAGCAGATCCCTGCACTTGTTTGTAGATGCAGTTTGTAGGATGATCATTCCCCCAAATGAACAAAACAAGTTCTATTCTTCGTTCTTTATGCTGACAGGCAGGAGGGCTAATTGTTTAGAATTGCATTTCAAATGTCCCAGATGAGATAAGTGCCAGGAGGTAGAGTTAAATCACACAACTACCCACTTGCTGCCTCAGAGTTTAAATAAATAGAATTTCGGGGCTAATTAATATTTAGGAAATGCAAAACTTGTCATCTTAAATCAGGCTGAAACACAATAATCACATTAAGTGCTTACTTCAGCAAAATACCGCTGAAATGCTAACTGTTAGTGAACTATGTGCCTATTTATCCACTTAATTGACTCCTGGCTCTGACAGAACTCTATTACCCGGGAGTTAGAAGGAAATTTAATTCTGATCTGCATGTTTGCACTCAAGGACTTCTGTTTGACTTCAGCTTATTTTCGGTGGCAGAACCGAAGGGCTACATCTTTCCAGCTGTAATACGACTAAGTGGAGCAACAAATGCGACATTTAGCTTTTTGTGTGACGACCTTCCATTCCTATTTGGGAAATTTTTCATCCTGTTCTACTTCAGTTTCACTTCCAGATGTCCTTTAAATAAAGAAGCCACTGGGTGCTTGAGCAGACACAGAGTCTGATAGGAAGTATCGAGGCAAATCGCCAACTACAGCCGCTAAATAAGTAGCGCTGCTGTTCTTTGATACCTAGATTTTGTAATATATTGTGCCACTGACACATGGACACCAGCTTGTTCTGCACAACTTGTAAAGGCCACACGGAGCAAAATCAAAAGCGTTACAGACCTACACAATAATTGAGTGTTCGAGCATCACTTCCCGCACAGGCTGGTTTTTTCTTCCCACAGGCACAAAGTTTGAAGGGCTGTGCTGCTCCTTTCGCTTTTCCTTCCGCGTGCGACACATTTAAATCTTTAACAAGTTCACAAAGTATTCGTCCTTGCCTTTCCCGCGCTAATACACCACTATGAGAATGTTCGCGTTTCACCTTTCAATACGAACCGCCATCAGCCGAGCTAATTACGCCTCTCGGATTGAAAGCCGATTCCAACAGACATAATTCTGAGATTTACTGGAGCTGGGATTAAGCAGAGGAATGTAAATAAATGTACACGTCTGTCAGCACGCAGGGCTTCACAGATTAAAGAGAGCATCTCGAATCGCATCAGGAAACAAAACAGAAACTCACGGACAATCAATGTTGACTGTTCCATGCAAAGAAACCTTATTGACATCAATGAGACTCCTTTTGCAGACACGGTGTTTGTTGAACCAGGTCTTATTTTAGCATCTGTAGCCGGTTTCTGAATGTTTTCAGTGCGATAACATGGCCTAGAGGTAACAAAGTTGAGACGAGTTGATGCTCCGAGACAAACCAACTGCAACAAACCTGCTCTCCTGCCCTGCCACAAGGAAATAAAATAAAATATAGGGGAGCTGGGTTTTGTGGTTTTTTTTCTGCTCAACGAGGAAACTGAGATAAGGGCTGTGCACAAAGCCAAAGCGACACTCCTGCTTCACTTGACAACAGAAATCGATGTTTTCAGATCCCTTTTAGAGACCTTCAGATAAAGGGAGCGCCTTTGATTTCCACGAGGGCAGGTATTGGAACAAAGCTTTTGATGAATGCTCCAGCCCGTGCCAGCGCCTGCTCCTTCCCACAGCACCAGGAGCGCTTTGCTGGCACCATCCCGAGGACAAATGCACCCTCTAAAGGGGATGTTTTCGGTTCTAGCCTCCTGTAGCAGACAAAGGAATTACCAGGAGGTGCTTTGGGTGGTGCAGATGCTGGGGGAGAAGGAGCACAATGGGCTCTGTCCTTGTTTTGTGCTCTCACACGGAAGATGACGAGTGCTGGTGTTGGCCAAAGCCGGGGAAGGTTGGGGTAGTGAAGGTCCAGCAGAGGGGAGGAACCACAGAATCACTTTAGAGAATCATTTTGTTGGGAAGAGACCCTTAAGATCATCAAATCCAACCATAATCCAACCCTAGCGCTAAACCGTGTCCCTAAGAACCTCATCTATACACCTTTTAAACCCCTTGGGGTTTAAAAACCGTCATTCTGTGGTTCTATGATCCTTTCACTCTCCAGCTGCATATTCCTGTACTATATTAGAATTGTCCCTAAGTGCATGACTTTTCATTTATAGTTCTGAATCTCATCTCATTCCAGTAACCCCAGTCATCAAACTCATCTAGTCCTTCCTCTACAATAGCTTGCTTGTTCTTTGACAGCGCCTCCCAACTTTGTCATAGGAGCAAATTACATTGGTTTATGTCCACTTTCCTCGCTGAAACAATCAATTGGATTTTAAATAAAATCCATCCCAAAATTACAACGGTGACGAGCAACTTTGACCAAAGTGTAGGTTACACTGTGTGTAGCTGTAGCTTGCAAAATCTGTTAATATTACTCTAAGATCTGTTAATTACTCTAAGATCTGTTAATACTACTCTAAGAAGGGTGGAGATGCAGCCACCAATGTAGGCACCTCAGCGAACTGGTTTGCACTGGAGAAGCGACTGTTTGCACTGGCAGAGACACCAGGAGACAATTCCAGCAGTGTTGCTGGTGTGTCTTCCAGAGATGGGTGTGCAGCAATGCAGGCACTAAAGCACTGCTTGAATAACCTTGCTCAATGTGCTTGATCTTCTCGGTTTTCATAAAAAATACGGCGAAGAAAAGAGCCTCGCGGAGTTGCAAACAGGGCCTGGAAAAAGCTCATTAAAGGCAAAGCCTGGCTAAGCCGTTCTTACGGATATGTCAAGTTTAATTCCACAAAGAGACAAAACGCCATTAGTGCTCCCTCCGAGTAATCAATACGCACCTTGTATCTGCCTGTGACAGGGAACACAAACCAATGGGGGGGAGACAGCGCTGAGCAAACCACCGCACACGTTCACGAAGTCTGAGTGCTCAGACTCCTTTATTTCCATACTATTCCTACTTGAGTCATTACGAGATGTTTTGTACTGTTCTCCGCCACAAGGACTCGCCGCAGGCCAGGATTAATGAGTCTGGCTTCTATTGACTCCGTTGCACCCGGATCAGAAATGCTGGAGCTACCGAAGTTCCACACAGCACACAAATAAAAGCTCTTGGCGATGGAAGAGAGGACCAGACCCACAAGATACGAGCTACCCAGGGCCCCATCGTTTATTTCTGTCTGTCGCCAACCAGCTGTGTGACCCCGCGAAAATAGCTCTGTGCTTTTGTTCCGCGGCTCGGAACGATTCGCAGGAGGATGAACAACACGATTCCACTCTTTTGTACTCAGACACACGCTTGTGCATGTACAGAAACACACAAAAAAATTACAAATCTCTGTATAAGCCTGTGCTGAATGAAATGCACATGAAAGAAAGGGGGACTTCATGTTGGTCATGGAAAATAACACATAGTGGCTATGAATGGGTAATATACCCTATGTTTAACATATGCTACTAATAACCATTGCTCTTTTAACTACACACGCCTGCATGGGAATGCCTGAATTTATTTATTTGTTCTAAATCGCGTGTTCTAATACTTCCAGTTCAAAAACTCCTACCTGCAACTCAATTCATCGGTGAAGGAAACGCGGTTGGCTTCATCCCAACAGAAGTTCCTGCCAAACAAGTAAAGCTGCCTGCTCGCTCTCTACCTCTCCTTTTCGAGAGTCAAAAACTGCCTCTGAAGGTAATTAAACTGAATGAGCTTGATTATAAACATGACATCATTCCACACTGGATCTCAGACGAGCTCCAGACAAAAATCCCTTGCACAGTAACTGCCTCATTCCACGCACCTGTGCACTTTGTAAATGGCTCCATATGCTTAATCGAAAAGAAATCTAATTACCTTAATTTACTTCGTCCAAAAGTAGAAGAATAAACTATATGTTTAATTATAAACTTTCCACTTTGGGCAGCTATAATTAATGAGTCAAGGAATCATGCAATATGCCTAGAGCAACCTTTATTACTCCTGAGGTACTCGTGGTTTAGAGCAAGTCACTTCCTATTAGTATTAGGAGCTCAAGTGCCTACCTAAAGCATTAATCACGGAGCGCTACAGCCCGAAGACTTTTAATTACATGCAGTGGGTATGCAATACATGGATCGCAGACACGGTGCGATGTTAATAAATAGCATTCCCAGGGCTACCGAGGGCCGTCATTCGCTTCAGTGCACATTGTGAAGTTTGATGCAGACACGGGCAAGGTTTTTGGAAAAAGGAGACTGGGATTTTTGACCCCGAGGGTGGTGAGAGCCTGGCCCATGGCACCCAGAGAGGTGCTGGATGAACCATCCCTGGAGACAGGGGACGCAACCTGAGCTGGGGAAGATGTCCCTGCTCATGGCCTGGATGAGCTGGGAAGGTCCCTTCAACCCCAAACCAGTCTGTGATCTTATGATTTCTATCACTGGTCCAGTACAAACCGCAGATCACAGATACCTCCGAGTCCAGAGAGCGGGATGCTGATGGAGGGTGAGGGAACTCGAGCACCATTCCCTCTTAATTAACCAACTTTCTGCCCTCTCTTAGGAAACTTTGCCTCCAATTCCCCTTGGCGACGGATTCCTCTGGAAATATCTCCTCTCCACCAATATTTCAGGACCATTTTATCACTTTCCAGTTACCACTTTATCATTTTCCAGTTAACATGTCAGACAGCACCAAGATAACGGCATCAAGCAAATTAAAACTCCCTCCGTGCTCTAAGGAAAACAGTACAGAGCAGACTAGATGGTTTCCCAGATTCACTGCTTTTTGTCCCTGGATGAATGGCTTTTACTGAGGTCATTTTTCTCCAGTGCTCTGCTCGAGCACAGTTAGGAAGGCCGAACTCTCCAAAGCTATTAGCATGGAGGAAAATAACCCTTTAACAGTACAGACACAAACAGAACAGATAGGAAAAGGGAGAGGAGAGGTATTTGGGTAATTGCATGGTTTGTGTGGCTGCCAAATGGGAAAAGTCAGGGTGATAATAGCTGAGGTTATTGCTAGGCCAGAAGAGAAATAAAGCGCCTTTGGTAGCCATCTTTGAACACGGAAAACAAACATGATCTTTAAAAAAATCTGCAAGATAAATCGGTTCAGTATTTTCCCTTAGTAAAATAAAACGGATTTTAAAATCTCTAGAGTGCACGTTGCCTTTCTGTCCTGGTATTTCTGCTGGATTGTGGTTGCCCTACGCAGCTTGAGGACAGACGGACTCTGCACTGAAATGCATAGCAAACCACACCAGGTATCCAGCTGGGAGCCCTTTGATGCTCAGCGCACGTTCACCTGCGTGACCGCAGATGGTGAAATCACTGGAAAACGGGTTTCCAGGCTTGTAAGAACCACCAGGACCCATCTGCATCTGGGCACAAGCCGGCTATAAACATGGGACGCGAGCTTTTAAAACATTTACACACAAGTCTCTCCATTTCCTTTTAAAATGTTACACAGGTGTTATTAGTCCCCATTTATGTCTGTTGCTGCTGTAACACTGCCTGCAATGTCTAAGCATGCGTTAACCCATGCTGTATAGAATTAATTGAAAAAAAATCAGAATCTCCATGTTTAAGAGTCACCTGGACAAATCCTCAAGTCTTGTTTCATCAGGGCATGACAATACGTACAAGAGCTCAAAGGATCCCTCTGTAATATTTATACCCTGCTCCTCCTCCTTGCCCAGGGCTGCTGAAATTTTCATTTAAGGACGAGAGAGTAAAAGCAAAGAGTTTTGTAAACTGGGAGACTGTGCACCGAAAAGGAAAGGGGGGACTTGACTAATCTCGGTTCTTGTGGGAGTCTCAGCACGGATACAGACACAATTCTATTCTCCACAGCTTCTTGAACAAGAAACCCACGAGAAAACGGTCAATCCATTCGCTCTGAGGCTGGAACCCATCTATAGACTGTCCCACAAACCACTGCGACTATAAAAACCTCCCCTTCGAAACTCTGGAGATTAAGTCCCTTTGTTCTTCAAGTGCACCATGTGTTATTCCCAGGTTCAGGACAAATGCCTCTGAAGAAAACCTCTCCAAAACGCCCCATCACACCGATGATGCTCTGAAGAGCTCTTCAAGTATTCATACAACAGTGTAGAGCATTTCCCAGGCAGCCTTTACATATCTGCTAACTCGAGTCCACCCATTTTGTTTCAAGTATATTAAATTCCTCAGTTTTTAGGTGCAATGCTACATGTTTTCTCATGCATTCAGGACATATGGTCCCTCAAATTGAGGAGGGAATGGGGGGACATGGTATCGCTACAACTACCAGGAACAAACTTGCATCACTTATATCTGTCCTTGGTTACTCCCAATAAAAAACCCAACAATTTCAGATACTCTTCTTGTTCTCACAAGCACAGGACCCAAATCCTCCCATGAAAAGGGGAATATTTTCATCCCTCTTGCAAGAAAAGAAGTAAACTACTTGCCCAACATCACAGAAGAAATCCGCGGGGAAGCCTGAAGCAGCGTCTCCCATTTAGGACGGTCCTGCGCACACCTCCGCTTCGTACCACGAATGCGGAAAACAAATAAAAAGGAAATAAACTACGCGATTTTTGGTAGCTTTGGAGTGCCGAGGCATACCTTTGCAATAGCTAAGAACCTAGTTTGTCCTCCTTGAGCAGCAGGACTCTTTTTGATAAGCTTGGACTCCACTGAGCTCTCACCAGGAGCTCCCTGCTCCCCACATCTCCTGCATTAGCAGCCACAAAACCATCCCGACGCCTGTTTTCCTCCTTGATGCGCTCAGCTGTGTCTGTTCTCAGCTAATTACGCAGCTGTGAACCCTCCTGCCACGGAGCAGAGGGCCCGTTTGCAGGATCGGGTCCCTTTTACTGTAAAAGCATCCAGACAGGCAACTGGTTTATAGCTGCAATATACAGTAATTCAGATAATAACTCTCAGGAAAGACTTGGTGCCAGGAAAAATGACTACCACTGGCAGAAAAAATAAAGTAATAAGCTAAAGAAGACGTTTCGCAGGTGATCTTTATGAGATGGGTAGTGTAGAGAAGCCCATTAAAGAGAACTCGAGTGTCTGTCTGTACTAACACGCCTGAAATCTTTCCATCTCGGAGTCTTTTCCTGGCTGGCGATTTGTTCCAAGCTCAGCCTAACTGTGCTGGCCTCAGCTTGCCCTTCGCAAGGAAAGTTTTGCTGGCTGTAAAGTGAGAATATCAGCCCCCCCCGGGCTTTGTTTTGGGGTGACCCCGCTCACTCTTGGTCCGACGAGCTGTCACCGTTCCGCTCCTACAACACAAAATGATGATTCCGCATGGGGAAAGGAGGATGGTCGGAAGTTATTGGGCAGTTATGCACAAGAACTGGACTCAGAACTGGACTTGGCACGTTTGATAAACTCAGACATATCACTTAACAGACTGCTCACTGCGCTCCACCTTCAAAGCCTAAACCAGCCAAATACTCCCCCAAAACCTCTAGAATTCCTCTTCGCCATCCTCTCCATCATTTTTTAATTAGACTTCGGGGTCTTAGGTAGGAGTTAAATTCTGCACCTCCTGCTGATATCTGAGCTAAAGATGACATGCACGACATTTATTGACTGTAGAATCTATTCAAAAATAGTTTTACTAAAGGCTGAGCCCCAAGTGAGTACTCGGTGCCTTTGAGCTGGGCTTTGCACGCTTGCATTCATTTAACCAGGGCCAGAGATTAATTCCCTTTGCATTATCATTGCAGCGGTGACCTGCAGTAAATGCTGAGTTATGGCCAAACTTATCACCAGACACTGTTGCTGTTCATCATACCTCGCCATAATTCTCATTTCGACTCAACAGCTCAACACGGAGAAGCGGCGAGATTCCTACAGTAAATCTCTCAAGATATTGTCTGTTAACATTTAACGCACGTCACCACGGTATAGTAAATAATTCCTTCCGTAAAAAACCTAGAACTCAGCCCGTTTTGTTATTCTTTGAACACTGGCAAAGACCAAAAAAAACCCCAAAAATCCAACTTGAGATCTTATAAAAAAAGGGTCATGATTCTGTCAAATTAGCATCCTCTATCTCGCATGCATTAGCACTGAGTGATGTTCGGCTCAAAAATGTGAATTACTCGGTGCTGGGGACAGAAGAATCACCACCCTGGTTTATGGGGATAGGTTTGGTGGGTTTTTATATCCTGCCAGGGAAAAAGAAGCTGCGAGAGGAAGCGTGACTCAGCCTTTTGTGTGATTTTTACAAGCTGAAAGTCATCATTTCAATGATTTTACGGAGCTATTTTAACATACACCTTAAATGGCTCTTTTGGGGAGATACGGGTTCATTATTTTCACTTTAGAGTCGAATCGCCCCCTCGCAAATACAACACCACGCTTTTGTTCAAGCCGTTATTTGCTCCTATGACAGTTTTTCCCACGTGCGCGTTTTTTAAAAACACGTTTGTAGAGATGTACCAAATTATCTATACTGAGACATATCCTAGAGATAAAACCTGACACAACACCCCCGGTCCAGTGGCAGCGACCAGTTCTGCCTCCGAGCGGCAATAAAAGATGCTTATTTAGGCAGAACTTCCAAAATTAAACCACTTTTTGGTCTGTGCCCTCATATTTCCAGAGCATCCAGGACTCTGTACCCGCTGCCTATGAATTTGGCATTAGCAAATTCAAGCGTTTACTTCACCAACCCAATTACGCTGCTTCCTTTTAATCATACCCACCAAGACAAACACCCTTCAAGCATTCTAAGAATGAACCATCGCTTCTTATATTATTTCACACAGAAAAACGAAAACCAACGGGAAGGCATACGACTGGAACTCGGGTACGATGCAAACACAAACTGCAATCGGATTGGGAAGGTTCGAGGGGAAAAAATGGTATGGAAAAGGAGCATCAACATGGAATTCAGTAAGTCAAGTCACACAAAACGGCCGTTTTACAAGTAAAGTGAGGGCAGGAGGGAACGGGACATGATGGAACCAAACCAAGCATCAAAATCATGCTCCAGCACATACTGGTGATGCGCATCTTCCTTTTCTTTGGGCCTTTGCTCCTTTAAAACCAGAGGATAAATATTTATTGCGCTAAGTGCACCAGAACAACTATGCTGTGTGCTACTTTTAGCCAAATTTTCTTGCTTTCAGCGTAGTACTCCAGATCCCATCTCATATTTGAACATACATTTGCTCCATTAGCACTTGCATGGGAGAGAGACTGAATGCAATTTCTGTGAATATTGCAAAAGACAGATGCCAATATATATGAAAATACTAATGCCCTGCAGTGACAAATCACTGTTTTATGCTAATCTCAAACTTCTTTATGATAGATTGAAATAATCCAATTATTCGTGAAAGATACCCAGGCGCATACAGATCTAATCATCGTAATTGGCCGGAATAATTTTGTTGGAAGGATGTGTAAAGACTGATCAATAAGAAATCCTCACACTAGGCCTCACAGGTGGACCTTCCACAGCTCCAATTGAAAGCCAAAGGCTGAAAGGCCTAAAAAAGCCTAAAGTTCCATCGACATTTTGGAAAGCGTTGCCCCGAGTGCTTTGTGTTGGCTTCCAACCCCATAACGCAACCCCAGACCCCATGCGAGCTTCCTAATCCTTCCCCAATCACGGCTACAAGTTGCCAATATAATTTTAGTTTCGATCCCCCTTGCTCTCCAAATGAACCCGGGCGGCGCCGACCATGAAATCGCTCGCTGCGATTTGTTTGCATATATATTGAAAAATCAAGCGGTGTTCGTTCAGATTTGTGAAGAAGCGGGTGGGGGCAGAGAAAGGAAATAAAAAAATAATCTCAGTTGCCTACAACCCATAAAGCGAATAACCTGCTGCTTAGCACTGCGGGGGCTCTTGTTCTTTCTTCACACCTCGTGCCTAGTGATGGTTCACATGGCAATATCTCCTAAAGCAAGGGGAACTCGGAGCTAATGCAGCAGCAAGTTTATTACAGGAATAAACAAAACAGTTGGAGAATAGGTCGAAGAAACGCAACGAATGGCATAATTGAATTTTAGCCTGAACTGTAAGAAAAACACAAAACCTGATGCTCTTGCGCCTGATCCTTCGTTGTTTAATCCCTTCTACTCACGGGATGGTTTTCTATACAAAGGGCCCAGATTGCTGGTGTAAATCAGCATTAGCTATGCTGGCGATGCCAACCCAGGGTCTGGCACGAACATCCTAATATGAGGCCAGGAATGACAAACGCTAAGGAGGACAAAAGAATTCAATCCAGGAGAAAATGAGAAATCGGTATTGCCTCCACCAGCTGATCCTTCTAACGCCATGGAGAATAAACTCCGGTCTCACCAGAGTTATTGTACATCCAGACTGCACCCAGCTGTGTTTATTTTATATTTGGGAGTGGTCCTAGCAAAAGGCTGAAATAGTAGGACTTGGTCACTGAGGCATCCAAACCCACAGCAAATTTATCAGTAAGGAACCTCAGTACAGAAGTGCTTGGAATGCATATGGAGGAACTGGACCTCTCCAAGATGAGAAAACAGAATAAAGAAATACTCTACACAATTGAAGAGGACATAATGGAAAGTCTTCCCAAGAAATTAAACAGTTATCCAGATAAAACATCCACCTCAAACCAACCAAAATGGAAAAATTCGGTCAAGCTGAGACAAATTCAAGAAGCATCTCGATGCCTGCAAACTTGTGTTCGTTGCTAGAAAAATAACCCCACAGGTGGAAAACTGGTCCGGTCACAGTGCTACGGCCTAAGTCCAGCACTAAGGTCGGACTCAAAAGCACTTACATGGTTTCATAAAACGCCAGGTTGGATGGGCCACGAGGATCATCTGGTCCAAAAAAGCAAAGCAAAAGCCCAGTCTAGACAAGATGGCCCAGCACCCTGTCGGGCTTAATCTTAAAATCGTCCTAAATTGTCCAGTTTGTCACCTCTGAGTGACTAAACTGTGGGTAAGAATGAGGAGGAGGCAAGGCGCAAATAGGGAATCGAGGCAGCAAAATTGTCCTGAAACCTTGTAGTTGCTACAGGGCTCCAGACAGGCTGTTTTTCAGCTGCTTTCTCTCGCTCGGAATCCAAAAGCTCAGAATTAAAAAGCACCGTAGCTGGGAAGGTTAATAATTGACAATGGACAGTAAAGAGTAGCTCAGCCATCTCGTTGGAAGCCAATGATGCTGAACGCATAATTGTCCGGTACAGCTCTATTTGTTTCAGGTATAGCGCAGAACATTTTCTCATGCCCAAGGTATTATTCTCCTGCGATCGCGGGAATATCTGAGCCAGATCAGCCTGCAAATGCTTCTTGAGGAAATTGGGTTTCTCCGCTCTATTAGGAGCATTTCATTTTTATGATTAAAATCAGAAAACAATGTTCTTCCCAGTTAAAGTGAAATGTGCAAAATATGACTTTCCCATAGCTAGGTCTCCAAATACTTATCTAAAGTGCTCTGAAAAGGCATTAATAAATAAGGATGAAAAATGAAAACTGCATAGCTAACATGTTTCATAATCTATATTTGCTGTGAGTTATGGACAACATGCTTTAGAGAAATAATAATAATACTTTACACTTCTGTACAGCACCTTTCAGTAGAGAAACTTCCATAAATAAAATGCTGAATCTTAATCAGAAAAGGCGGCATCAATTTCTCCATCACAGAAAATTAGGTAAATCAAGGCAAAGACTAATAAGCAGCCAAAAATCAAAACCAGAGTAGGCAAATTTCTGTGTAGACCCCTATTGACCGAAGTACTTTGATATGCGCTCATGATCCACTCAAAGCGATATCGGACTACGGCTAAAATTAAAAAATCCGCAAAATTTTGTGTGGTTGTGACTCATTGAGCACTCGGTGGGGAAGAAAAATCATGTTTTCACTCTACTACATGAGCTCAGATCATACAATGGCAGAAAAAAATATCCAAAGCAAAGCACATGCAGAAAACGTAACGCAAGACACAAATGGAGGTAACCGAGAGGCCTTTTCTTCAACACAACCAAAAAACCCCTAAATTCCAGGGCTTTACGCCTTCCGGACCATACAAAGGGGGAGAGCAGCAGGTTTTTGCGGGTTACAAAGGTCTAAAAATGTGCCCCTTCACTTGTGATGAAGGACAGCTGAGAAAAAAGGAGCAGAGTTGAATTTTGATTAAAACCCAATAATCATAATGAAAGTCCTCGAGGCAAGAATTAAAAAAATAAAAAAAGAAGGATTACTTGGCATCCAGGGGTATGCGGAAAGTTCTGAAAAACCAGAATCAACACACAACCATTTTTAAAGAGTACCTTTTCTTCCCTGCTCAGGTCGTCGTCTTTTGTTCCATCTCATTTCGGTGGCCATCAATACATCTGTCTTCTCCCTTCTCTGCTGGATGCGGTTGACAGTAATCCAATTGGATCTAAGCCCAGATGCACTTCTTTTTCTTTCTTCCTTCTTTGTGATCTGTATAAAAAACAAAATCCACAAAAGACAAGCACTACTTAGTTCAAAGTCAACCTCTATTTCAAACTAAGCCCCCAACTTAAGCAGCAAGAAAAAAAGAATCAGAGGAAATTAACCCGATAAGAATTATTTCCTTGCCCCTTGATGCCTGCACTCTTTAGAATTGCAGGGTAACCTGACTTGGATAATCTAATCCACTAAATATAATGCAAAATATAGTTCCGAGGCCTCTTTAATTAGGTAATAACATGGAAGTCAACAGTGACAGGGTGGCCAGCTTCACAGAATCATAGAGAACGGTTGAGGTTGGAGGGGCTCCACTGGAGATTGCCTAGTCCAACCCCTACTAAAGCAAGGTCAGATGAAGCCAGGGGCTCACAGAACCACACAATCATTTTGGTTGGAAAAGCCCCTCAAGATCATCGAGTCCAAGCGTTTCCCCACCCCAGCACTGCCCCATGTCCTGAGAACCTCATCTCCGTCTGTCCAACCCCTCCAGGGATGGTGACTCCAGCACTGCCCTGGGCAGCCTGTTCCAATGCCCCACAGCCCTTTGGGGAAGAAATTGTTCCCAGATCCAACCTCAACCTCCCCCGGCACAATTATGATCTGGTCTGATTGGGCTTTGAGTATCTCCAAGGCCAGAGACTCCACAAAACCTCTCTGTGCAGCGCCGGTGTCACCAGCACCGCTGAGCACATGGATATTGGCCTCAGCAGAGCTCCTGGGCCGTGACCCTTGCAGTCGACCCTCGCTTTGATTAACGGCTTTTGCTGATCTTCCTTCCTATGATCGCATTTCTCTGTTGAAGAGAGGAAACTTCAATGGTGCAGTTTTAGAAAAGGGCAAAGGACAAGCAAAAGGATCAGAAATGGACCCCTGAGAGGAACTTTCGGAGCTGCTGTACAGTCTCAGCCCCGGTTGCAGATGCTTTTGAAGGCACAGTGAACTATCTGGGGGCAAAGGCCACCAAGCTATTCCTGATTGCCTCCTGAGGGTTCCTCACATTCAGTAGCTGCCTCGCCAATTCAATACGGCCACGCTTTGGTGCCTAACAAAGCATTGTTGAGGATCCCACCCCCTCTCTTTTTCTTTTTAGACAAACGCTAGCCGCTAAGTCTGCAGAGAAAAAGGCTGAAAATGTAATTTTAAGTGTACCTTAAGCATCAAAAAACATTTCGCTCCCCCTCGCTCCTTTCTCTTTTAGCACACCCGATTGCAGATTGGTGACTACTCTGAGCCGATAATGCTGTTGGATGCTTTTCAGCGCAGTTACACATTCCTATGGATTTTCCTGGCACATTCCTACTAGGTTTTAATAACCACTGGCCATAGACAAGTTGTCAGCCCGGCAGAACCTTCCGGATCCTTCCGAGCGTCTTTGCTGTGCTGTGTAGCACCTGCAGGGCTTTGCCTTCTGGAATTGTTCGCGTTTTGTTTTCCTCGAGTCTGTGTCACTTGGCACTAACGTGAAAGGAGTGAGACGGAATTCAAAACCTCCGGCTCTGCCTCCTGTCCATTTAATCGACCCCGTTCCCGGGGTTTGTCTGCAGGACATCGCTCTGGCCTCGCAAACATCAGGTAGCTGCAAAAGCTTTTTATATACATCTCCTCTAGCATATGTGTTACAAAACGCACCATTTTGTGCTCTGCAGAGCCAGGTAGAAGCTCTTGTTACAGAAGCTTGGGCAGACAGAGCAACACTTGATGAATTTATTCCTCTCAGGTTGACCACGGTTTCCAGTTCTTCCTTCTCTAATTGCATCTCATTTGAATTTACCCTGAAACAAGGGAGGCCGGAGTGGTCCAAGCAGGAGAGTTGAAGATGACAAAATGGTCTTGGGTAAGAGGAAAAGCTTGAAAAAAGCTTAGGAATCAGAAACTGAATCTCCATTTCTTCCACAGATACCCTCTCATGACTTGAAAGGAATCACACAATCGTTTTACACGCTGTATTCTCACTAGAGCAAGACTTACAAGTAGTTTTCCATCATTGTTCATCAGTTTTGCCTCCAACACAGGGTTTGGTCAACGCTTGTTCTTGCTCAGGGCCTCAGAACATCCCAGCTCTGTTGCTAATGAAGAAACCAGGAAACTCAACCATTAGGATCTCATCACCTCAGGTTCATTGATCCAGGACGTGTAACCAGCAAGAAATTTCATTTCCCAATTTTCCAGTAGCCTTTAGTAGCCACTAATGCACGTGACCTACCAACCACCACAACCACAATTAATAAGTCCGCTCACTTTCCATGTTAACAGCACTTAAACCAAAATATTTTAATCACAGATGGTTAAAACCCAACCTGATTATTTATGAAGCAGTTATTTTCCCCTCTCCTGTTGCCTCCTTTGCTCCACTTAATCACCGCGGTCATTAATTTTAAATAGCACTGTTGAAATAATAGCCCATCTTTTGGCCCTTCAAAGCGCATCTCGCCCATCTGCACTGGCAAGACCTCAACGCAATAAAAAATAAAACCAAAAAAACAAACCAGGGCTTGAGTCTTGTCAAAGCCAGGGAGGACGACAAGGGAGAATGTGCAAAGATACAGCCAAGCTGGTGAAGAGGAGGTGTAAAAGACACCATCTGGATACCCGGCATCGTGGGGTGGATTTGCTCAAAATTAGGATAGACAACGTTGAAATGGCAACATTCTTACCCAGCCGTGTTTAATTTTAGTGCTTTGGTGAGCTATTAAATGGCTATATCGGGTCAAAAGGTCCATCCAGCCCCACATTACCACGTCGGTTCAGGAAATACAATAAACAGCAGATGTAGCAAAGCTTCTCCATGTACCCTCTCCCAGCCACCAGCACCGCGGCTTTCGAATATTGCACCGTCCTATCTGGTTAGGTATTAATAAGCACCCGCTCCGCAGCTTTCCTAAAGAACCCCGTGCAAAAAAGAGCTTTTGTTTTCACCATTCCGCAAACATTCTGGAAATCCGCCTATTTCCAGGAGGCAACCTGAACCGAGGAAGCCCAGTAGATGCTTCTCTATGGAGAAAGATGTGCTAAAATAAAGATATCACACAAAGTTAGAGGCCAAGGGGGGGTAACAGGCGGGTAATGTCCCATCTCAGTTATTCTTATTTGAGGAGAACTGAGCCTAACATATTTTGAGACAAAAGCCCCTGCCCAAAGTCAGCTGGACTCTGGCTCACGCTAAATTAATAGAATTTAGGATTAAAAGGAATTATTAGGCCCCCTAATGTGCCATGCTGTGGAGCTGCTCAGTATTCAGGCCAAGCAAAACCAATCCACTCACAGGCTCAGGAGTCAAACCCCAACCAAAACGGACTTTCAATCGTGTCTTTGTGTCTGTGCAAAGTTTCTCCTTTCCACCTTTGGTCGTTTCGTTGTGCCAATTAGTTCTACACGAGGGAAGGGGTAGAAAACTGCAGCATCTTCCAACAAGAATCTGTCTTCTATCGAATTTACAGCTCGGTTTTATACACCTCAAAAATTCTCACACTTCAAGCAAGCCAAGGACAAACTCGAATATCTGAAATGAACCTCCAAACCTTTTGAATCCTCCCCAACATATGCAAAAGGCGGCAGCTGCCAATCTCAGTATACATCTAGTTAGGCTGCTATTCAGAAATATATAGTAACTATTTTACAACAGAGCCTTGCTATGATTCAACTTAAGCTTGAGTTGCCACATTCTGTGACTAAATATTGGTTACACAAGAAGGATTTTGGCCCAGTTTTCCCAATGCTGCTCATGGCGTCTATTTGCTGCATCAACTAATAGCGTCGCTGATTTGTCTTTCGTTTGCTCATCTGTTTAAACCGCTAAACGTCCATTCACAATCCTGCTTGGAGAAGCTGAAGTGTGTAAGAAAAGCACCTAAACCTGCTTTTACTTACACTGGTAGGATAAATGATGTTTGGGATGAGATCAGCTCCAGTCCTGACTATTTTTTGGTTTAAGACCTCCTGCACGCAGACGTTCTGAGTGGTTTTGGTCTAAAATGTTGTGCTAATCCCAAACACGAGCATGAATAATTGCTTTTTTTGTTTTGAAAACCAACTCCCCGTGCCCCACAAACTCCTCCAACCCAGGGAAAGCTGCATCTTCTGCCTTAATTGCACAAATACAGAACCAAAGCAAGACCCGGGATCTGTGAACACCTCTCTTTCCAACCACGAAACCACCGGTTTGTTAAACCGCTACCCAAACCGTATCGGCAAGCTGGAAACAGAACATGAAAAGTAAAAATAAACCGAGCTGAGCAGGCTTAGGTAGCACAGCTTAGTTGCAAAGCTTTTTCTAGTGAAATTCGAGCTCANCGAACACCTCCCTTTCCAACCGCGAAACCATCGCTACCCAAACCGTATTGGCAAGCTGGAAACAGAACACGAAAAGTAAAAATAAACCGAGCTGAGCAGGCTTAGGTAGCACAGCTTAGTTGCAAAGCTTTTTCTAGTGAAATTCGAGCTCAGCTCAAGGAACGACGCAGCTTTTCTCCTTGTTTTTCTCTGCAAATAAACATTTCAGAAACACAATCTTTCTCCCTCTCTCTCTGTTCCTACCACTGTGATTTACCACGTGAAATTAAAAATACACACATCCCGGTGCTCGGGGTTTTACATCTTGGGTCACTGATTTATAAAAGCTGCCAGCGAATTTTTAAACGCTGCATTTTGATTTAGAAATCGGTGCTCGAAAGTTGCATTTATCTCGAATATTCAGCTGTATTGCACATGACTGAAAATCTGATCTACGGATTGCAAAATGTATGCAGATAGACTTCAAAATGTATTTATAGATCACTCCCTCTAATAATAATACATGCAGCTCGCCCACTCAAAAGATACGCACGTATTCATACACACGTGTATGTGCATATATGTAGATATATCTCATGTATTTATATTAAAACCTTCTCTCCCTAACCACATTTTTGATGGCAAGAGCAGGTAGCATGTCAATATAAAACAAGAGGCTCTGTGATGTCTTCTTTCCACCCCCAAACTTTACCATTGCCGCTAACACGTGTAAAATTCAGCTTTTAGCTCAATTTCCAGCTCCCCAGGTGCCTCTTTCTCCCGCTGCTGCTGTCAAAGGCAGAGGAGCTGGAGCTCAGCACGAGAAACTGGAGTTGCAGGATCGCAAAACTGAAAAAACGGAGGATAAAGGGACTGGATCCTTCATCCCATCCCCTGGGTGATGGGGTGGGATTGCTGCCGGTGGCCTCTGTCCCCACCGAGCTTATCTCTTCCCGCTGGGCTGAAAAGAGATTAGAGATTCAATGGAACCATGGAGGCATTGCTTTCCTTAAAACTGAAAGGAAAAGACCTGCTTGTCCTTCCCATGGCCACCGGAAGAGGAGGAGGAAGGTCGGGCCCTCCCTGGGAGGATGGAACAACTTACGAGACGAACACGTTTCACAACAGCTTCATTTTCTTTGCCCAATTTCACGTCTTTGAAAGCCAACGACTCCCAGTCTTTCATATACAAAGCGCATCGTCTGCTAACGGCATCACACAATGCCTCATCACCCGCTGATTTTTATTAAATAAGCCCAATAGTCGGAAGAAGTTGGGTGCTATTGTGCGAGATGCTCTGAAAAGCTCTTTTCCACCAAACGCTCTCCATCTAAATAACCACCGTTCGCAGGTAACGGGGCATGGGAAGCAATGAGATAGTTTAAAAAAATGCATGAAGTAGATACACATGCTATTTTAGTCACTCATTAGCACTTAATACTGGTTTTCCCACCTCCCTTCGCACTTGTCCTTGCATCTCCTGCCCGATTGCCACAAATTGACCAATAGTTCGTTAGCGAAAACGCTCCTGAGGTTTTATCCCTGGTCCCTCTTTAATCTATGTCATCTATGGGAACAGATCAGAAATAAACCCACCGCAAATCTACCTTACTTCATATTATTCAAGCTCTTCCCAGCTGTTAAAACCTTTGATCTAAGCTAAGGCGGAGGTTTTGTTGTCCTCACCCCAGAGGTGTCATAGGGAAGCACAGTTAAGTTCCTAAATAGCAGATTTTAAGTGATTTTAAGGATGAGCCGGCACAGCACAACATGGTTTGTCCCCTAAGGAATTTGTGGAATTAACATTTGGTTCATCCTTCCCATAGACTAAAGAGATGGGGCTTATTCATGGCTAAGATGTGGTATTAACAGTTCTCAGTGCCATCGGTCTTACAGTTTCCTCCACATCTGAGAGCTGAAAAGGCTGAAGAAGTCGGGTATTCCGGAAAAGTCTTTGAAAACCTGATATTGAACCTCTCTGGATCCAAATCCAGAAGTTTCCATGGACCGCACAACCATCCTGTCCTATTGATCCGCGTCTTCTCCGTTCTCTTCCGACAGAGCTGCACAGAACAGAGGGAGGAGGCTGCAAATGCCAAAATATCGGTGTCAATGACTAAAGAGATGTCAGGGTTGATACAGAACTGGAACACTAAAAGCTGTCCCAGAGCAGAAAACACACACATGGAGAGAAGGATGGTGAAAACAGACATTTACAAGTTATTTGCTCAACTTTCTGTACAAATGCGTGACGTATACTATGTTTAGAGAGCATTAACAGGTATTTCTTCAGCCAGAAGGCAGGTTTATGAAAATACTCCACAAAATTACAATGTTGGACAGAGATAAATAACAAAATATAATATACATGAATCCATCATCTGACTTAAATCGGAGTAATTAAAAGCTACATATTTCAGCTGCCAAAAGTGGTAATTCAAGCCACACAGCAGCTTTACAGACACGTTTCCATTAAGACCGTCACTTATGAGTAATATAATTTCCTTTTTGCTGAGCATTGCTTACCTAATTTCACCTTTTCCTTAATAATGTACATGACTTCACTCTCCAAACAGCTGTGTAATCCAACCAGGCGTGGCAAAAATCCACTGATTAGCCCGCCTGCAATTCCGAACATGCAAAGCGATCTACAGAATATGGTTCTTCAAAAAAGGTTCACATTTAGGACAGCAACAGGATTTGGGGCAATGGTTTAAAAGGCGCAATTAGGATAATACGCGAGGAAGGCAAAAGATTAAGATTTTCATTATTCTGTAACGTTTGTAGTATTTTATCACCAATAACTACACAGGTTTCTTTTCTATTTTCACTGCCTCAACATCTCCCAGGTTAATTATGTTGTCAAGATCATGTCAAAAAGCCACAGCTAAAATTATGATTCTCATTACGCGATGATCTAATCAATTTTGTGTGGTCATTTTGGTGCAACCTATTCTACCAACATACACATCCTGTACATGGAAAAATCTCTTTCTCTGTCATACTGTATTATACTGTTGTTCTCGTGCCACGACAGCAAAGAGCCTGTCAGCAGTTCTGCTACAACCTCTTACATCCACAGTTTATAATATAGACGTTTTTAAAAAATATAATTATTTCTGGCTGACATTTGACAGGCATTTTCACTACGGAGGCCAATTAGATTTATTTGGAATTTTGGTTGCATTTGAATAGAGTCTCGAGTCCTACCTGTTATCCAAAGAGCTGTTAAAATTAGGGATTGAGCCAGGAAACAGAACCACAAATCTAAACCATTCGTGAAAAATAAAGAGTTCAGCCATAGGTGAGAACACGAAACCGCAGAATGATTTGGGTTGGAAGGGACCTTCAAAGCTCATCAGCTCAGGTTGCTCCATCCTGGGATATCTCCAGGGTTGGAACATCCAACACCTCTCTGGGCAACTGGAAATCAAAATTCAGAAGCAAATGGAGGCGGCGAACCCAACAGAGAAAACGCCAAAGGAACTTTGCATGTAACACTTTCTCTTCGCCATGGTTAACTCGATGTGTTTCGGTCCTGCCTGCGCCCCCACATCTTATGTTTGCTCCCTACAAACATTTCAGTGATTGGCTTTTTGCTGCCAAAAACGTCGCGGGGAGGGGAATTTCACAACGGTGTATGTGAATAGGCACAGCGGGAATGTTTTCAAACATCTCCACGCTCAGTTTTTTGCTCCAGAACAGCTTGCACGCAGTCAAAATTGTTTGACGTAGTCAAAAACGATGCCGAGTGGTTTTCCAGGCTTAGCGCAAAATGAACGACAGAGCTTGTGTCACAGACCCCCAGAGCGAAAAAAATAAAGGGGGAAGGATCTAATGCACTGGAGAAAACCAAAAAGTGCTCATGGAATGTAGCTGCTCCTAACAGTAGTGAGGCTGAATCCATACTCAAAATCCAAAGCGTCGCTCCAGCCCCACCAAGACCCGAGCCGAGAGCTCAGCAAACTGCACAGAGAATTTGTGCCACTTCGACTGAATTATTCAGCACAAAAATATTTTCCAAGATGTAATTACCTTGGCACACTTTGTTCAGAGAGGGATGCGGGCGGAGGAGGCATTAAAACCCTCATCTCTTTGATCACGACGCGCGAGTCTCTCGCAATCCCCGAACAGCACGCGGAACAATTTAAAACATGTGTGATTTCAAAGCAGAATTCAATATATATACAAATAAGAAATCAGGTGGTATCATTAAAAGAGATGGGTAAGATCTGCTCAGAGCAACCCAGCTCAAACGAATTCAGCACAAGTATCAGTATTAGCCAAGGATCAAGCACAAGTAGAAATGAGTTCTACTGCTGGCAAGACGCAGATTTTAAATGGGCTTTGCATCTAATAACACATTGGAACTCTGCTATAAAAACAAAAGCATTCCCTCCTTGTACCACTCAGAATGATAAAAAAGCAACTTTATTCACCACCTGCTTTGAATTCTTCCAAACTGCATCTCCATTTATGTAAAAAAACAGGAAAAATTGGTCATTGGAAAGAGTGAGAAAGAATTTCCTGCTCGTTTTTAAGTCGTGCACACGATGGGGGCTGAGAGACCGACCACCTCCCAGCCTCTTAAAAGCCAGAAGCCGAACTTTAACTCCGCTGCGGTTTGACACAGGTGATAAATTCGCTCGTGCAAACAAGCCACTGATAGGTTTTTTTCTGCTTAGCCAATGCCTCTAATTTTTCAACTGATTGACAATCACCAGCAAAGTGTAAATAGGTTGCTATGTGGATTGGCTGAGCTACCTATTAATCAACCAGATTAAAAAGATGATGGCAAATCTCCAATAATTACGCGGCATAATTAAAAGGATGGGAAGCCTGATTTAGGGCTTATTAGCCCTCTAAGTCCTTCATTAGCCATATTAGTTCGTGCTTCAGATCCCAAAGGGAAAATACTACTGTTGCATTGCGAGTCACAAATACCTGACCAGTACATTTAAATATGACACTGACTCCTGATTTTCCTGATTTTTGGAATGTCAGTGTATAAAATTAAAATATTTTTGCCCTGCACTCTTTCAGTGGAAATAATACCCACATGTTTTGTGTGCGGCAAATACCCTTTTTTCATAGGGTGAATCAAAAAAAGAAATCCATTTTATCCTAATGGATGTACCTCTCTCCTCCTGATCTTTAGGATGGGTGAAAGATACTGATCTTGTTCAGCGAAACATTTTAACACGTGTCTGCTCTTTTCCATCTTACGCGTGCTTATATTTTTCAGGTATATTTACTGTTGGACCACGGGAAAGACAGAAGTGAGCAAATCAGTGTCTCAGCCCTTCAACCAAAAACCCAAGCCAGGTACCATCACATACAATCGCCATGTTTGTCCCCCTTTCATTAGTGTTTGACAATCTCTTCAAATTTGCCACTAAAACTTAAGATGATGAAGGCAAATGTAGATGACGAAGGCAGAGCTCACACAACCTTGTACATCAAACCACTTTCCTACGTGCAATACCCCCCAAAACTTAAATGCTAAACAAATTGGGCCAACGCGTTGAGGTCAGGACAACCCTAAAGATGTGGAAGATCATCTTTTCTTCAATAAAAATCAGCGTCTGTAGGGCAGTACATAAGAATTCCTACCTAAACATAGGCGCAAACAGGTTCTGTACTTACCTTAGTTTCTCTCTTTCAAATAAAAACACCCATCACTCCACAACTTCTTTCATCTCCAGACTGCATCGCATCTTTAGGTCGTCTCGGACATGTGTTGGCACAGACCCTATTAGCATGGTTCTGCTCTTTAGTTCTTAATGAACTCTACTGTTACAATCTCGAGCTCGTTTGCGTTTGGTGAGAAAAACCTCATTTCCATGATCAGATAGAGGGATGCTCTCCTGACAGAACCAGTCAAAACAGGAGCGGCCTGTTCAGCTGATGATCACCCAAGTCCATCTCTGCCATCTAAATCGGAGCAGGATCCATTCCCACGGCATCACGCTCCGTTACGGAATTACTGCCTGTCCTCCAGCACCTGTAGAACAAGAAGCTCCTCCTGCCTTCCTCTTTAACGGAGCTTTCCAAGCCCCATGAATTATTATTTTGGCTGGGCTGGCAATAAGCTAATCAGAGCTGCTTGTTTCTAAAAGCCTCTAAAAAGCAAAATCCAGATTGCTCCTTGTCTCCGCGGTGCTGAGCCACCACTCTTCCCAGCACTACGGATGATGCTTTTCTACAAAACAACATCCCCGCTGCAAAACGGGAAGGGATGTGCTATTTAAGTCCGATTGCCAGTGGCTCCTGGCGGGGAGGCAGCTGCACTGCATGTCCCAGTGTTTTAAAAGCACCCCGGTGCTCGAGAACGCAGTCATTATTTTCCGTACGACATCCTCGGAACACCATTAAACACGGAGAAGCAACACATTTGCTCGTATATCACGTTGCAGGTGATGAGGTTTCACTGGAAGACGACGACTGCGCGTCGCCTCCGCTTTGCACGCATCCTTCCCTCCCGCTCCTCCGAGTGGTTTTAAAGACCTTACGGCCTAAATGCATGAAAAGAGGAGGTAGCACCAACAGCGAGAAGCACAAGGTAACAACAGGCGATTGTTTTCGGTGTTTCGAGCAGGCGCAGCCGGCTGCTCCGTCATTACTCACACCCAGATTCTCACACTACAGCTTCAATCCCTTTTACTGATGCACGAAAAGGTCGACCTCAAAAATAAAGTCCCTGAAGCCACCAGTTCCAGCTGTAGAAGAATCATTGCCAACGTCATGGTGGAAAATAAGTCAAAGGCTGTGTGAAGAAAAGGATTTCACAATTCTGACCAGGCTTTAGGGTTTTGTGGGGGGAGTCAGGGATTGCGAAACCACATCGGTTCTAAGCAGCAAAGCCCAAAAGGGTCTGATTTTGCTCCTCGTCCTCTGGCTGAGCAAATACAGCAATTGTGCATCTAGAGCGCAACGGCACCTCATCCAGATGGTCAAAGTGGTAGGAACAGGGAGCTGAGAGCTCCGATAACAACCCAAGAGCTCCGATAATGACCCAAGAGCTCCAGTAACGACTCAAGAGCTCCGATAACGACTCAAGTGCTCCGATAACGACTGACTCAAGTGCTCCGATAACGACCCAAGAGCTCCAGTAATGACTCCCAAGTCGCTGAAAATCAGAGAGGTGCAAAAAGCTGGGTCAAAGTCTTCCTCACCCACCCGGGGATTATAAATGTGGGAACAAGGAACCAGGCACCCCAGAGCTGTGGAGACAGAGCAGAAGGTGGAGCGGAGTTTTAGGGGTCTTTGCAGACAGGACTAAAGTATTTATTTCTTATTCTGCTGCATGTTGGGATGGGCATGGACGGATGACGGGGCACAGCATAAGAGATGACAGAACAAGCAGGACCAAGTCGCGAAGACCTTTTAAAATAAGGGCAAGTAGCTCCCATCACAGGGTATCCACAGCCCGGAGTGGAAGCCTGATCATTCTGCTCTGGTTTACGTCAGTAATGGCAAAACACGCCTGCCCAGCTGTTGAAAAGACAAAACCCAGGTTCGCTTAATGTCTCCATAATCGCAGAGATAACACCAGATCTCTCGGAGCACCTCATTAGGATCCATTGCTTTCAGTTTGTCTGATGAAAGCGACACCAGGGCGCAGGTAATTCCAGTTTTATCTTAGTGAGACTGCTGTGAATTTAAAATTATGGGTATATATGATGGGAATAAATACACCTTCTTCAGCTTGTAGTCAACAGAGGAAAAACCACACGCGAGAGCTTTTAAAAAACACACATACTAACAGCTGCATCTTAATGAATCCTCATCTAACTAAGCCCTTTAAAGCTTTAAACTGACAATCACCTATATAAACTAAAAATCCCAAGTACGATTCGGTTCTTACACAGATTTTGGGATTCTATATTAGGCAGGACAAAGAGCCGAATGCAGCTCAATGATACGGTGAAATTAGGGCTCCTTTCTTACGCCATTCACTAGAAAGGACGAGCTTAATCTGCAGGGCGAGAGTGAATCATAGAATCATTTTGGTTCATGGAATCATAGCATCATTTTGGACATGAGACATGAAATCTGGCACCAAATAATAAGGATCCCTCTGGCTAAAGAGAAGATAACGCAGGAAAAGCTGCTGCTGCTGCTTATCCCAGACCGATTCTAGGCAGAGCACCTGAGTTTTCAATTAATAAAGCAGGGCCAAGAGATAACTGCTACTATCACAAATAATTGCCAGGAAAAAAAAAATGCATTAGGGCAAGAAAACACAGAGCACATAAAAGCACTTGTTAACATTCTTTATACGTGCTTATCATGAATTTTATACAGGGTTAAAATATATTTTCTGGTGACTAACACTGCAAGGCCGAGGATTAAAAAGGATAATGTACAATGTGATTTATGAAGTTTTAATGGAAAATCCCCATGGGTTGTGTATAAATCTTATTTATAGCTTTAAAAGTATGTAATATACTTATTGAATATTTTAAAAACTGTGGGAGTGCAGTCCCTGTCATAGTTAATCCATTAAAAAAAGCAACTCCTAGGGGGCTCCTAGGGATAAAGCATTTGATATTTTAGAGCCTATCAGTGTGTTCAGCGTGAAACGTCCAATATCATTTAGTTAGTGGGGGAGAAAAGGGGAATAAAAGAACCCAAACTGTCTTGAAGGAACGAACAGAACGGCTGTTTCAGAAGTAAGCTCAAACCATTTGATAAAGGTGATGAGTCTGTGGGGGAATTAAATAACTCGCTGTGGGCTCCGTCCTGATGCCTTTGCGAGCTAATCTCTGCCAGAGGCCTGAACTTTGAGCTCCGTCTTTGTTTTTAGATTGCAGAAGCCACTACAGGGCCTTGGATCTTACTTGTCAAACGATGCACGTCCTCCTAGATAAAGTTAATCATGTTAAATTAAACCCACAGAATCCAGTAGCTATATTTGGGGAGGGAAAGTATGGTATTGTCTACCTGGTTAAGTTGCTTCATCTCATCCTTGTGAAAGTAAATTTTTTTCCTACAGGTTATGGAATCAATCTTTTCATCAATTCAGGATATTAGCTTATGGACTCTGTGCTTTAGACTTAAAGGGAGGGGGGGAAAGGGTCTGGCCATGGAAACAAAATCCCTAATCTCATCTAAATTATGTACGGAGGATCGAATGAGGGTGTCTGAAAGTTAATTTTGCTTTCTTGTATTTTCCTGCAAATTCTTAAAAGGATGTTGATATACAGGAATTCCTAGACGAGACAATCAGGCCCAGTGATTCATTTCCAACGTGCCAAAATGAGCTAGCGAGGTACTTTGGATGAGAATATTCCAAGAAAGACGACTTTTGGATGAGAATATTCCAAGAAATACGACTTTTGTCGTTTTTTCTGAGAAATGATGATTCTTCTCTCCCAACACACTCCATGCAAATTTGTTTTAATTATGTCATGTTGCTCAACATTACTGCTGGTGCCTTAATAACAACGTGAGGTGTTCAGACATATTTTCAACCTACCCAAGAAATAAAAGATAAGCATGTGCTAGACGTGCTTACCTTTGGAAAGGTGCATATTGCTGCGTCTTACACTTTACACCCAGGTCAACTGCTGATTTTCTATTTCAGCGAGGCAACATGAGGATACAAAAGGACTCACTGCTGTGGAAATTAAAATGAACACCCCCGCAAAACTGGATGTTTGATGAAATCCATTATTTTGTACAGTTGTAATAAATCTGGTCTTCAATGGAGCGTAGACATTGCGGGGAAAAGCGGGGCCCCCCGAGGCCAAACACACCCCATGGGAAGAGACATTCCCCACTCGAATCAACCTCCCAGATAAATCAACTGGGTAAACAGGAAACATAATGAATTATAGAAAGAACACAAGTCTTCCCGGTCTCACAGCGCTGCATCTTATCAGTGCATCACACCTTTGTATCGCAAGGTAAGGCTCTGATGCCAATCTGTGTTCTCCTTTTCAAGTTCACACATACAGATATAGAGAATCTCTTTGATGCAGAGGCCCCTGCGAAAAAAAAATTAACCTGATGATGATGGCAAGATCTGGAGCATCAGATGGAGTTCCCATCTCCAGCGAATGGACTGGAATCCTATAGGCTTGTCCTCACCTTCCTCCTCGGGGAATAAGCCAGAAAGATGGAAGGAGTTAATATAGAGTTATTATCTCTTGGAAAAATAAATCGCCCAGACCTTTCTCCACCATCCCTTTCCATGGTGTCTTCATTGCCACCGTTTTTAACCTTGATAAATTGGCAGGCACAGTCTGCTGCTTCTTCCCGCAGCAAATGACCTGCTTCAGCGACGGTGCCACATCCCAGCTGCGCTCGGCATATGGCACAGGGAGGGCGCCCGGCCAGCCCCTCAGCTCCTGATGTTCGCTTCAGCGGAGAAGATGCCATGTGGTGTGAGCCCAGACAGAACCCCTGCGGCCTTGGAGCTGCGATGGCTGGAGACGGGTTTCACATCGTGGATACCTCCGGCATCTGATGTAGGTGAGACTCGGGGGATTTGGGCAAAGAGGCGCAGGTGATGCTGCTAAAGGAACGGAGCTGGGGAAGGGGCTGGAGAACAAGTGTGATGGGAGCGGCTGAGGGAGCTGGAATAGGAGCAGAGGAAACGGCCTCAAGTTGCAGCAGGGGAGGTTGAGGTTGGATTTAGGAACAATTTCTTCCCCAAAGGGCTGTGGGGCATTGGAACAGGCTGCCCAGGGCAGTGCTGGAGTCACCATCCCTGGAGGGGTTGGACAGACGGACATGAGGTTCTCAGGACATGGGGCAGTGCCAGGGCTGGGTTATGCTTGGATTCAATCTTAAAGGTCTTTTCCAACCAAAATGATTCTCTGATTCTATGATTTAAGATAGATCTAAAGCAGCCTAAATGGATCTTGACCCCGTTTCCACAGCTTGGGCACTTTGGAGCTTGAGAAGGTTACACCAAGCCCTTTGCTACCAAAAGAGGGACCAACCAGAACTTGCACCACAGCGAGGAGAAACAGCAAATGTCACCACAGAACTTCCTTCACCACCTATGCAAACACCTCATTCAAGGGATCCTTCGGGCCACCATTCTGAAACACAAAATAAAGCAGATTTCCACTGGATGCTGCGCCTGTTTCCGCACCAGAAAGGCAAATGTGAACGCAGAACCAACGTGCTGCTACAATAACCGACAATGTTTTACCAACCTGGCCCAAAAGCCTCGAGGGGATTTCAAGAAGCACTAATTTATTGGAAAGCCAAATCATCACCTATAAAATATTTACCCTTCTGACAGCCTTATAATCTGAAAATTCAGAGAGAGATCTCATCGGCATTTTTCAGAACGGGAAAGACAGCTGAGAAATTAAAGAAGAGGGATAAAGTTCTACTGGATAACTACGAAAAAGCAAGCTTGAAACCAGCCCAGCTGAAGATACATTACCCAGCAAAATGGTCTCTTGCTGTTATCAGAATAATCCTTAGGGGCATCTTCAGTCCTATAGAATTGAACAGGAATGAAGCCCAACAGGATTTTGTAGAAAGTGCATTAAAAGTCAGTATTTGTTATAGAAAATGATAACCTTTCCATAGGGTTTTAGATGCTCTCCAGCAGAACTATTAATATATAGCACAGCCGACATTTTCTGTTATATTTTATAGGATGATTTTAAGGGTTTTTTTTAATAGCAGGTGTAGAACGGGGTCACGCCTGCATTTCTTACCACGAACAAGTTCTAAAGCAGAAAGGAAAGGCGCTTTTGAACAGGTTAATAGATACAGAAGTCCCAGCTAAACAGCTACCCGGATATGGGCTGCAAACTTAAGAGCTGGAGATGCCCAGATGTGCAGAAGGGTTGGGGCTTGACGGGGATGTTTGTGCATTTAGGCAGCAGGAAGACTTTCATTGCCTCTTGACAACAATCTATCCCGATAATTCGCTCCAGATGTCCTCCAATCTGCACACGCGGCCCCTCCTGCCATCTCGTTTTGGATGGGGCGCAACACCAGCCGTCTGAGCGCTTGGGATCATTAAGAGATCCGATGGCGTTTAACGGCCCCGGAATCCTTGCCAAACCCCAATTTGCTTTATCACCTCCTGCCTAACTAGGCCCTTTTTCACGTAAAACCGGCGGATGGTTTTTGACGCGACGCCAAGCGAAACCCTGACTGCAAAGTTGTGCAGGCTCTGGACCGTTCTCAAAGAAATAAAACGAATCGATACCAGGGAAATCCCAGTCTCCAACAGCATATTAATAAAAACACAGAGAGCTAAGGAAGAGCCATTTCTCTCCAAAATCAGTGCAACGAAGACTAAGATAAAGAGGATTCTGATATATTTGTCAAGGCTACAAAATCCATCAGGAACGGACCCAGAGGTTCAGAATCAGTCACCTTAACCACAAACTACCCACGTGCAATTGATGTTGTAACCATGAAAATAACTCAGTAGCCAGAAGGTCAGCGCAGACTATCCCAATTTTAGAGCCAGCCTAAACAGGACAGGTTTCTTGTACAAGCCGCCACCGTGACGGGTGTCACAACATTTCCTGATGGCGCCTGTCCCGATATCAGCCCTCAAACTCCTGTGATGAGCTGAGCTTTACCCTGTGACATCTCTGCAGCACCGATACCCACGTTAGCGCTGAGCCGAGCACCATCCACAGGCAAGCCCGGCCTAGCTGAGTCAGCATCGTGTGGCAACCGGCCTAATTACCCATGTTAAGAAGATAATTATCCCAGGCAAAGTACCGTAACGATGCTGCTTCTGGGACCGGAGCTGATATCGCTGAGATGGGTTAATGCTGGTTTGTGTCAGGCCGTATAAACGTGCTCTGTGCCCTGCTGGAAGGGAAAAGGTGGGGATAGCACTTCCACCCTCCCCAGGGTATTTAAAACATTAATTTGTTAAGAAGGGGGACAAGCAATGAAGTTCCAGCAAGTTCTGCAGCCACGTAGAGCTCCTGGCTTTCAAAAAGCTCATTTAACTGGTGGGGACTGGCAGCCTGGGTTTGTGTTCATGGCCGCTTCCCAAGTGAAACTAAATAGAACAGCAGCTTTAAAAAAGAAAACAGCGGCAGCGCAGCTCTTTATCTCCGCATTAACGTTCCAGAACCTGCAGAGAGACCTGGGCTTGTGCGTCTGCACCCATTAACTTTTGCTTTATGGTTCTTTTTTTTTCTCATTCTGACTTCATTCTTCCAAAATCTCAATCGAAGGCGTTTTAATTGGTTTTTTTGTTGGTTTTTTTTTTAAGCAGATCAGCAACTTAGGGCAACAATCACACGCAAGAATCCACGGAGAGGAATAAAGCGGACACGCGGGGGCGGAGAGGAGAATGGAAACGATGCTGCTTTGTGGGCGGCTTTTATCTAATAAAGGAAAGTGGGTCACGGTGGCAACGTACGGAGCAAAACTCAGCGAGCGAGAGTTCCAGATCCACGTTAACAAAGCATCCCTGATAAAGCGCGGGAGCAGAACTTCGCTGTCAAACTGTCCAAACCAGCTCGGAAACAAGCAGAGGAGTCAACGCTGTGACAACGACAACAGCAACACGGTGTCACAAACGCCGGCAGGGGCCTCTCCTGATGGTTTCAAATGGGGAAACTGAGGCAGGGGTGTGACTTGCAGCTCAGAGACAGCAACAGCACGTGGAACTTTCGGCTGCTTTTGCTCTTTACACCGAGTTCGTTGCCAAAAATGAAGCAAACCAGCTATAGAGTTTTGGTGCATCATTCAAGGGATGGATAAACTACAATGGTAGCAATTTCTCCAAATAGTTACTCACTTTGTCAGATTTTGTACCTGATTTCTAGCACGAGATGGGATTGTTTTTTCTCAGACAACTTCCAACTATCCGAAATTGTTAATTCATTATCTCTCAGCATAAGAAGCCCTTCTTAATCACATAACTTCTCCCTGGGGGGATAGACTGTGATCAAGCTTCCTTCAGCAGTATTTTGATTAACTTACAAACTGAACTCCTTAATACTTTTGTTGCAAGGGGTATTTCCACCTCTTTTCTCCCAACCCGAGCCTCAGAAACGGGGATATCCCTAAAGAATCAAAACCTGGTTTGCTTTCAACCGCACGAGTCTGATGACAAAGAAAAACCTGTTACTATTTGCGTTGCACGTTTTATCTGGAGAGAGACGCACAAAACCCCACAGTGCCAGCAGAACGAAAAAAATAAATGAAATTCAAACCTGAGATGCTCCAGGGAAAAAAAAACACCACCAAACAATTTTATGAGCAGTGGAATTTGCCTTACAGATCTCAAACCCAAAGTTTGCCAGGGATACGTGTTGCCTTTCTGCTTATATTTTTCGGATAGCAAATGCGCGTCTCGTCAACTTCATGTCATCCTGCCTCCTAAGTAACTTAATAATGGGATTTTAATGACCTCCTTTTTGATCCATAGACTGCAGCTAATCCCAGAGCCGCTAATTCCGAGTTTGATCACTGCCACTGGAAAGAGGACGGGAATTGTTAGAAATCGGACCATTACAATTGGAGTTGCCTACACGTTAAGGATACGCACACGAGGGGAATCAGGGACGCTCCTACCTAGACCAGCTCTCAGCTTTGCTTCAGCGTTATCTCCCCCTCTTTGGATGAGTGAGTTTCTCACAATTTGTCCTACTTGACATTTTAGATATTATTTTTTTCTTAGGTTTAGCATTTTCTTTCCTTTAGCTGATTCAGTGAACCACTCAGACTGCACAGGGTTGTATTCTCATGTGGTTCACAAGCACATTGACTCTCCTGTTCTAATTCTTTGTTTTGCGAAGGAATAATCGCCTGATACAAATAATAAGAATTAAATCAAAACAAACAAAAACCCCAAAACACCTTCCCCCTCGCCGTAATAATTAAAAAAACCCCAACAAACCAACCACTGCCATTGACATCGGGATGCTAAAAAGCCATTTAGAGGGGAAGGTTTTTCCAGCCCCTGTTTCACAGGGTGCAGAAGCCGATTATCAAAACGATCCTTCTGGTCCGAATAAAGGAATAAAATCCAGAAAAGAGGCTCCTTTCAGGAATTGCAGAAAGACGGCCTGAAAAGCCACGTCTTGAGGTAAATCACAACACGACTCAAAGTTCACCAACAAGCCATTAAGTTGCAGGCTCGAAAAAGCCAGATCACCGCGCCAATCCTTCGGGGAGCACGGTGCACCCGCATTCCTTTTAGTTTGAAAAACATGTTGGCTAAAGTCGCTTTTTAAAATTTTTATTAAGATCTCGGTGGCATATACTAAAATAACTGGCTTTCGGATGCTACAAAGAACAAAACTTCGGCTTCACAAGCAAGACGGGGGGAAACAGCCCTGTAAAGCTCTCCCCAATTACCATAGATCCACGGAGGAACTATATTAATCGGAATCTTTTATAAATAATAAGCATACTGTGTACTTAATATTTTGCCTGGTTTCTAGGTGCCATTTATTTCCCAACAATGTCCCGGCTGTCAAGACGCATACACAGAACTACTCATTAGCGCTATTGAAGGATGGCTTATAGAAGGTCAAATAATGGGCCATGACAACGCAATTATGTTCCCTGCTATAAAAGGTCACTTTTACTCATCATACTAATTATCTTGACAGGACTACATTTACTTCTGCTGATTTCAATGCAGAAACTTCTTCGGTACCTTGGCCTTTCTGATTTCAACACGGCGTTTGCCCTTATTGCTCTTTTTAATGCAAGACAAATAACAAAGAGACAAAACCAGTCTCCGAGGAAAAAAATAAAACCCGCAACAACCACCCCCACCAGGAAGCACTGTAATTAAAAGTTAAATAAAAAGTTAGCTTGCAGTTTCAAGGAGACATTTTTCACACATTTAGCCTTAGGAATCATTGTGGTGCAAAAGGCAAGAGGCAGAATCACAAAGAACTCGGAAAATCTGGGCAATTTTATTTTTGTGATCCAGAGGATGGTGCAAGAAAGATTTTGCGAACCACTGTAAGACACATGCTCAGGCTATTTTACTCTATTACGTGTAAGTCCTACATTCTTAAAAAAGTCCTACATTCTTAAAAAAGAAAAAAAATACCAGCCAGTATCAAGAATAGTTCATTCATTTCAACTGATCTGTTTCTTTTCACCCTCCACATCCCTCACCTCGGCTCCTAAACAAAGAAAGTAGGAGAAAATAATTTATCCCATAAATCAGAGTGGTCAACGTCTATTAGGAAGAGAATATATGTTCTATAATTAATTTCCTGATATGGTGGGTTGCAAAAAAAATTCCTAATTGCAGTTAACCTTTAAGAATGAAGGAGAAACAAGGCTAGGAGGAAGGTTTTGTGAAGAGCTATGAATAAAAGAGAGAAATAATTGGTGAAAGTAGATAACTCATGGTACACGCTTTAATTACGGAAAAAAATGTATAGGTACTAAATAAATTATGTGGGAGTAATTTAGAAATATGAAGGGAAAAGAGACAAGGAAGTTTTCAAAATGAGCTGGTAATATTTCTGTAATTCTAATGGTAGCTGAAATACACGTGTAAGGAAGACTTTGACTTGCAGAATAAAAGTAAATACACACAATTTCACGAACGAGATGGGTCAGATTATCACATGGGGTAGGCATGAGTACTGAATTTCCGATGGTGGATGGTATTGATGGCTTTATTGTGCAGAGTTTTGCTAATTAATCCCTGCCTAACATAAAGCCGGTGTGATCTAGACCTCATACACCAGCAGCAGGGTTGGAAAAGTAACATATGCACTGATGTTCGGCACTAAAGGAGATGCACGGAGCTGGCGGAAAGAATAATACATGGAATTTCAAGCAAAAAGAACTTGTATCATAGAGGGGGTCAGTTTATCGCAGCAAAAGGGAAGGTGCAGCAAACACACTGAGCGTTTATCCTTCAGTCCTTGGTCTCTCTCCGTAACCTCTCATACGAGCAGAAATTGCTTGCGAGCATCATGGAATAAGTTTTATTCCTTCGAAACACCCACGGTGCTGTTACAGAGAGATGCGATGGCATCTTTGCTGCGGACACTGTACAGACATTGAGCCCACAAAAGCAATATACACATCAATTGTGATGAGATCCCTAGTTCTCCGTGGTTCTCTCCCCGGCCTTTCTTAGCAGCAGGATAAGCACAAAGAAGTTAAAAGGCGAGCACGCCTTGATTCTTCACTGCAGCCGGGACTAAGTTCACGACTCGGCAGTGGGACGTGGCCCAATTTCAAGTCCTGATCACACTGCAGGAGAAAATGAAGCAAATGCCAACATCTCTTCCCACCTCTAGTGTGTTTTACCCTCCTTGGCTGAGTGAATCTGCTCTGCTCGCGTGATTTAATTAACGAGCTGCTAAGTGTGAAGAAAGAGGGAGAAAAGCACCCCCTCCCAATATTCTTTCCCAATACTGTGCTCAAACGCGTTTGCCCTGCACGTGAAATTCCCACCAAGTTCAGGCTGCGCGTTGAGTCCCTCCAAAAAGAGAGGCTCAGTATTTCTTGCCACCCCACCTTTCCATTTTAGGGTCCCTCTTCAAACAGATTGTCATTCTGCTTCTCCATCCCAACATCACTGGTCCAGGCGACTCTCTGCGCTGATGGATGCGGATGATCTGCTACCAGAGAATGCCCAAATCCCCGATTTTGTAGGTGAAACACAAGGTTTATCCCACAATTTGATACGCTGGGTCACCAAAGACGAGTCACTTCATGTAATCTGGCAATTACGATACTCATATTACTTTGTAAAGCGCTTCAAGGCCACATATGTAATGAAAAGTATTATTAATGAGCCGGTAACCATCTCTTTTAGGCAATAAACCTTTTCTCTCTGAATTGGAAGTTGAGTTGCCCTTATTAAAACACTTGGAACAGGACAAACGAAATGCAAAGAGCCCCCCGAGACACAGCGATGATACCAGCGCAAAAGGGCTCAGCATCCTCCATCCTGCCGGGGAATCCAGGATCGATCCATCAGAGGAGCCCCCAGGTCAATGGTTACACACTCATCGAAAGGTCAATTATTTGTTTACAGCCTTCCCGGCACCGCACTGTAAGATGACGGGGAAAAATGGTTATATGTATAGCTGGTATAAATCATCTTAACTAAATTACTGGCCTGCTTTATTCCATACATCACGAAGTAGACTTCATTGAAAGGGAGAACCCACTCTCATTTACCAAGGGAAAAAAATGAAGGAAACAAGCTCCTTCTCGTATCGGAGTAATATGGTCATGATCCCATAAATATGTCATATTTCAGATTGTTTTTAAAGTAATCTTTACAGGGAGTTCACACTCTGATTTATGACTGTGCAGAAAAGGGAAAAGGCGGCGACGTTTCTTCGGATGCTTCATAGAGCAACAACAGAACCGGGTCAGAATAGATAAGCAGGTTATTCAGGAGAAACGAGACAATCAGAAATAGCCCGTCTTGTACGTTTTGAGCAACGCATAATTAAAGAAATCAATTCCCAGCTGGGCATTAAAAAGGCCAAATTAAAAAACAAATAAGATATGAAACGCAACCAACCCAAAATCCAGCAATCTGCAAAAGTGGCTGCAGGTACCACCGCGGGGATTTCTGAGAACTGATTTTAGAAAATCCATTACTAGTTTGTCACCAAAAGCTTTTAAAGTTGGTCACTATGAGATGAACACTCACCGTCCACCTTCCCTTGGGGGTACAGAGGTGGGAGAGGGGCTCATTTCCTAAGAGCTAAAAACCTTCCATAGAAACAAATGAGGCACCATGAAATCCGTCCGCAGGAAAAGAACTTCAGAACAAAAGCAGCGCATCAGGGGAAAACATCCAGTTTTGATTTTTCAATGAGTACTAAAAATCAAAGAAACTTAAAAAGGGGAAAAAATGGGTAATAAACACTGCTTTCACACAAATACCCAGACACCCATTTCACTCCAGCGCTGCGTTCCCTGTCTTTCCTTAACTATTATTACCTCGACGAACACATTTAATCATTCCACTGAAAACTCTTCCCCACACACATGCACGTATTTTTAGCTGAGAGGGAAGAAAATACATCCGCTTTATCATTACCTATTTCTGAGTCTCCATCAATTTGCATTTAATGCCAACTATAAAAGTGGCCTAAGGAATACGGAAGGCTGTTTAGTCATCAGTTTAAATCTGCTTTGTATTTTTTTAAAATATAAAATTGGTGTTTTAAACGGTAGCAAATGTAGGACATTTGCCTACCAAAATTAACAGACCTTACAGTTAATTTCACCAAAGCAGCGCGGCCCTTAAGTATTAATTAAAGCTTTAATTGCTTTCTGGGGCAGAATCACCGGTCTAGTTTACGGCCACAGAAGCATCACCAAAATGATAATCCGATGTGCCCAAAACCATTTGGTGAATCATTGAGATCCAGGAGAAATGATAAAGAATCGAAGAGTCAAGGCTCAATTTTCCCCTGCAAACACTCAAACCTGAAAATGAAAAGACTGAAGCAGCCAGAGGGAGCAAAGTGGGGACAAGACAAAAGCCCAGAGCTCACACCGAGAGGGCAAATCCTTGTTTGTCCAATTATTTGAACTCGGGGAAAATGAGATGGGAACATAGTATGAAAAAGATGAGAATGATAACAGATAATGAGCCTGTTTTTCATCTACACCAAGACCTCCCTGGAACACTTTAAGCCTTAAAATGACAGAAAAACAGGCCCCAATAATGTATTTTTGCAGCTCATGTAAGGACTTGCCTCTTGGTACCGTTCCTGCTTTCAAGGTGAAGTGAGGCGCAAACCAAGGAGACGTTGAGAAATTCATCTCAAAGGATGGAATGCACATCCGTTGTTTTCTGAGGCCAACACCAACCCCAGCTCATCACAAAATTCCATGGCCTTGAACTACGGGAAGCACAAAGACGTCTCAAAACTGCATTTGCTCTTTCCAAACAAGTGTTAGAACAGCAGCTGGAGATCGGGCCAAATACGATTCCAGCTACCACACCAGCCTCCCAACAAACGGCCAAGAAATACATTGTGGAGCAGGTGTCTGGCAGATACTGTTCAGCTTTGCCTGAATCAATATGATTTCCTAGCGCTGAAGGACAGGCCTGCTTTCGAGACCACAATCGTATTTTCCCCACAGACGGCAGACTCGTATTTACATGCTAATTAGGCCGCAAACAGGCAAACCAAAGCCACTTTGGTTTTCAATCACACATGCCACCAGCAACGCTCGTGGCGATGCTCCTTTGTCACCCCGTGTCCTGCTACAGGGACAGGAGGAGTTTGACACATCAGAGAGCTCAGAACGATCCCACTCGAGCATCTTTCAAAATGCACTTGCAGAAAAATGGATGGGCAGAAAACCTAAGAAATCCCCCCAGTTTCACTCATCTCCAGGCTTACAGCAACCTCATCAGCACGGTATTTCTTAATCGGAGCTTATTTCCCAGGTCATCAATTCCATTTCTCAAATTCTTATAGGTTTTGGTGCTCTTTGTTAAATAACGTCAGGTCAATCAATCATTATCTCTAGGGCTTCAATTTTTCTTTCAAACTGCCATTTAAAACCTGGTTTTCAGCCCCCTTTTTTTACTCCATGCCTTAAATTCACCTGCTTCAACTACTCAGTATCTTCACTTGTCACCTTTGTGATTTTATTTTATCTCTGCATGCTTGGTTGGCAGAGATAACACGCACACAAGACTGGATTTAATAAATCTCACCTGTACCTCTGGGCATTTTGTTGCAGTGTGACGACTTATTAAAGGTCCAGAAACAAAAAAGAGAGACTAAAAGCAATAATTGCTTTCCAAACAGACAGAAATGCTTGATTCTAAAACCTGAAGTGTGACGAAAGGAAGAATACGCCACAGCTTTAAATAAAGCCTTAAATTCCATCAGGCTTCACATGTAGGACTTGGGCAAACTCAGCTCTCACCTACAAGCTTCAAAGTGCTTCAAAGACTCCTCGAGAGCACACGGACACATTTTCAAAGACCCTGGAAAACATATTCACCAAAACCGATGAAAATGTCCTTAAGTGCAATCCCCCCGAGCCCCCCGGACACGGGGACTGGATTTTGAGGCTTTTCTCAGTTGCCAGAAGGACACGGATCTCAGCATTCGCTCCACAAAAACTCCCAAACAGCAGCGGGTGAGACTCGGACTCCAGAAATAAAGGGACTAAGTCAAGCCGCAAGGGGTTGAAAATCCGCGTTACAGATACACGCACGCGTTTTCAGAAAGCTTAGCTTTGAAAACCCCACCAACCTGCGAGTTCGCTACGTTTCAAAGGGCTGCATGGGCAGGAGCCGACCTTTTATTTTAGTCTTTCATCAGAGATCGGGGGAAATTTCAGTCAATGGAGAACAACACGGGTTTGCCCGGTGAAAATTCCATGTAGCCATTCAGATTTTCAAAAGCGGTAAGAGATGAAAAACAAGTTACAAGGAAAACGCTGTTGGAACAAACAATAACTGGCTGATAATGCCGACAGCAAGAGACTGCTATTCAGCAGATAATTAACCCATACGTCATTAATACTTGGAGGCTTTTGGTGTATCTAAACTTCCAGCATGTATCTGGCTTTCTCCCATCACCAACGATTACTTCACATGATGCACATCACACGACGCTCGAATTTTTTTGCTTGGTAACATGGAATCAAGTGGCTGATTCTTCAAGTTTGATCCGCAAGGACGCAGAAAACCTTCAATTCTTACAAAGTTTTAGTCAAGAAAGCAGGTCTGAGCCACTTGAGCAAACCCAAGAAACGTAACACCCGCAGTTGTGGGGAAAGAAAACAAAGTAACCTAAAAATTCTTTTCCTTCCTCCAACCTTTCCTCCCCAAATCACATTGATTTTATATTTCAGTGGTTTAAACGGATCCTGAAAACAGGGATTAACTTGAAAGCACCATGTCTGAATTAGACAGAAATGCATGAACGCTGCCCCTCTTCTTTTAAGCAACGTTTTTTTGTTCACTGCATCACAAGGGGTTTTTATACAGAGCTACTGCAGCTTCCTTGGAATACACAGCCTTCCCATTAATATTTTCAAAAAATCTCACAAGATTTTGGGGTCCACAAGAACTCCAAGCATTAAGTGGTGTCCAGAAAGATGGTGGGTGAATTATTATATTTGATAGAGCGTTTTATCATCTTTATCCATCGGGAGAGAGCTCAAGAGTACATAATAACCTTGGCAGGGCTGCTCAGAAGAAAACCTGCAACGATAAAAAGCATTTCTGAGGCTAAAATAAAACGAGGGTAAGTATTTAATTGGTTGCACGCTGTTCAAAATGGGATGGATTTGTATGTGTTCTGCTGAGCTGCTCCTTTCCTGTAGTCTGTAAGACGTGAATTGCGCTAGGAGGAACCTGGAAATACTCCAAAACCGCACAGGGCAAACACAAAGTTCACCCATTTGTTAGTGAGCTGCTGCTATTATGTTTCAAGTTGATTAGCAGCAAAAATTAACATTTCATTAAACCCTCTGACAGGAGACAGGACCCTTTCATTAAACACCAAGCATATAATTAGCAATAATAACTGTACCTGGGGGTTCTTTGTACCAAGTTCCTTATATTTGAGATGCAACAGGAAAACAGTTTGGACCCATCATTGTGAGCTGGAAGACACCAGCGCATTAAAAATTATAACCTGTTTTGTAATTGGTACTAATCTTCTTTTTTTTAACCTTCACAAGAATGAAAAAATAATCCGTTTAGGTCTGAGCTACACGTATTTTTTGTCCTTAAACAACTCTAGGTCAGGAGGGCTTTTGAATTGATGCAGTTCTAATTGTAAGACTTAGCAGTATGCGTGTGAAGTGACAGAAAGGCTCTGTAATTCCACGTGTTTTAATGAACTCACAAAATAAATCCCATACCGAGTTTATCGGTGAGGCTGCACGTTGTTTAGAATTGCTGAGACTCTTCATTTATTTAAAGCAGGAGGTTTAAACAGAAAAATCCAGCAGCGTTTCCTAAGGGGAAATCCACACTGTCTTCAATTTAACCCGTGGTGTCCTTGCCTGCACTCAGAAGCTCCTAAATAATTCTGAAATTAAAAAAGAAATCTCTTGGCAGAGGCCAAACCTCATCAGGATGGTGGCTCAACAATTCAGTCCATAACCAGACGCCCAGAGGCTCCATCTCTTGATGTAAATGTTCTCTAAGTGATGCCTCAGCAACAGGGATGTCAAGGAGATGCCTTTTCCATCCACCCAGTTCAAAACAAGTGCGTATTAGCAGGTGTCTCCCTTCTTATCCAATTCTTCCCCACAAGGGCTTATCAATTTTGCACCAGATTCAGTCACAGTTCATTCCTGTCACAGCCTTATCAAGGCGGTAATTCAAATTTCGCAGGTGCGATCGCACCTACACGAATACCCATGAGCTCCAAGTTTGGGAAGAGTTTGAAAAATGGGGACTGGTTGCAAACTGCTGGAACTACTCGGTGTTTCTCGGCAAATTTAACACGCGCCAGGCGCAACTTGAGAGAGGGAGGGCAGAAAAAGGTCTATCAAGTACAAATTTTCATTTAGGACATGGAGCTAATTTTCGTTAGATGGCAAATAACACAACAGTTGCAATTTCTATTCATTTGGGATGACAGGATGCCCAGTGTTGCTGGCAATCCTGTCGTAAGATTTTATTCAAAGCACCGTTCATTTTGGAGATGACGTAAATAAAAACAAGACCTTGGTCCCAAGTTTTAATGAGTCCCAGAGAATATAACGCTATCTAGTGTTTGCAATTCATCAATCAGCTGTCTGACCCAGGGTAAATTAGAAAGGAAACAAGGCTAGAATCCAAATTTCTCCAAAATCCTGGAGCTCTGGAATTGAAAAGTTAATGTTTTTCCCATGCCAAACATGTTACTGGAAGAAAACTGTTATAATAATAAAATCAGGAATAGTATGAGAGTAGGAATTTTTTGGTTCCTATCGCAGCAGATACTTTTCAGGGCAGGAGTCAATAGCAGAGATTTCCAAACGAAAACCATTGAAACATTTCTTGTGGCCACAGACTCATTAAATGTCAGGTCAGGAACAAAGTTCCATGTTCCCTCTTTCTTCTGAGACTTCTCTGTGGCCAGAATTGGAGGCAAGTTGACCGCAATCAGTTCCACAGCCTGTTTTACACCGTGTGCCGTTTCTCACCGTGTTACACCCTTTGAAAGTGGGTTTATGGAGCAGCAGGACGACTTCACGCTCTAAAGCTCCTGCAGATTCTCAGCCACGCTCCTGCGAGGCCCCGGGCTCCTGGCGAGAAGGACGGATCCCAAAACTCTCCTGAAAACACTTTATTAACATCGCATGGAACAGAAAGCCCCATTGTTCCTTCTCTTGCTGATCCCGCCGAGCGTTACCAACGTAACTGCTGTCTCACTATTTAGACACAGTGCCTTATAACAGAACCGTTCAACAGTTTTTCTCACTAATAAATGCTGCTTATGAGTCTATTTTTCACACCCTAGACACAGAAACCTCACCAGTGACCTCAACAGAAGCTCAAAATCTTCAACATTTCAGATCCAGAAGCGATTGCTGCCCAATTTCTGACAGCGATACCTGTATTTCTCTCACAGGAGACCTTGGCTGCGACAGCTGACCTGAAAATTAATTCTTCTGCACCAAACGTTATTTATTCAGGTTATTTAACCGGTAGAGATTGTAAGATGTTCACCACATGCTCCTCTGCACTGTCTTAAGGGAAAGCTGAGGGTATTGACAAGGTGAAAATGCTGCCTGGATTCCTAGGATTTGAGTTCTGACATCTTTTGCTGCTTCGCCCTTTGCAGCTGGTTCTCCCAAACCCAGCAGCCCACAAAATAAAGCTGGTCCCACAAATTCTAGGAGGAATCTCCCCTTGACTGCACCATTTTCCTCCACATTTGCCTGTATCAGCTTAGTTAAGGATTCGCCGCACAACTCCAGCTGCTCTTCCGGAAACCTGCTCAGTACCAAGGGAAAGCCATTGTTGCCAATATTTTCTTCTGCGCTGACTGACAACTTTCCAAACTCACAAAAGACAGATGATGGGATCGGCTTACCAAAAAAATCCCAGGACTTCTCTTGTTTCGCCCTAAATCCCGTCGACATGCGGCAGGAGTCATCTCCAAAACGCGCGCAGCAAAGCGAGCGATCCGTGGGAGGGAAGCACTTCTTTCAAAACACGGATGCGGGGATAATGAGACAAAAGAACCCACATGAGAATGGAATAATAACAGCAAGTGGATGCATCATTCAAACGACAGGTCCCTAGCTGGGGGTACACAAAGCTTGCGGCAAGTGCATGTGCCAACCAAGTTTTGGCAGCACTTGAGTAGGTTTATAGCTCCAGGAGATGCTGTCACTAACCTGACATATAAAGAAACTCCCCCATCATTTCTTTAGGACAGGAGCCTGCCTGAAGTCTAATTACGCCCTCTCGTCTAACGAGAAATTAAAGCATCATGTCCTTCAAAACTGGTCTCTCAGGCCACCTTTTCCAGAAAATAGGCGCTCTCGCTATATATATGTATATACATATATAAAATAGGCTCTGCATCACGTCAGGTTAACAAGGTACCACCAGATCCTTCTTTAAGAGCTTCTCTCAAGGATACTGGTCACACATATTTCAAGACAACCCAGTGTAGCTATTAATTCCCAGCAATGTCCTATGTTTGCTTCACCTTGTCCTCCCACCACCGTGACCCAATCGCACTCATTGCAGCCGCAATCAGCGCTGCCAACTCCCCCAGGACCCACAGGATTTGTTGCCTTTATTCTCCAGCTGATGGATTCATGGAAATACGGAATAAAACTGAGGCAGAGGCTTGATTTTTAGTCTCTGCTTTTCATGGCTTAGCAGGTGAGAAAGATTACCTGAGAGGAAAAAACTACAAGGACTCAAAAGGATAGTAATAATAGCAATAATAATANTCTGAGTTAAGCATCCGAGTTTCCCATTCCATCTAGATAGGACCAAGCTGCATCTTTTGTTCTAAGCAGTTAAAACAAGAGGGAACACAATCCCAAGCAGAATTCACGTATTAGGAATATGTGAGCAATGGAATTTGGTTTAGGCTACCAAAAATAAAACCCATCGCCCCCAAAAAGCCTCTAGGGAGGAGAGGAGAGGCTGTTTTGGGGTTAATGACTGGCTAAGGAAAAGCCACACAAGTGAACAAAGAAACAGTCCCCTGCTGCTTGATTCCCTCTGTACTAAGGGAAACAGAAGTTCAAGCATATACCGTAACAAGGACTGAATCCAAAGGATATCTGACCTCAAAACCGATCTTTTCTCTGAATTAAAATAACCTGCTAGACCTCAAATTCCAGTTTTTAGCTCACAACAAGTAGGGTGCAAGTAAATTTTAATTTATCTTGTCTATTAACTTAGACTCAAATGACCTTTTCTGAATGTGCATCATTTGGCTTTCATCTCATACAGTCACAAAAACACATCCTTGAGAAAAATTTTCCACGGTAAATAGGTTTTGTCTATAGGGAGACTCCACAGGTTTTCACACCTGCCCATGAGCCTGCCCAAAGTTCTAATTTTTGCTTCTAACATATTGTACGGCATAAATTGCTTAAATATCTCATTACCAGGATGGCTCCATCAAACAATTTTCTTGTCATTAAGTGCTCTGTAGATGCACTTAATGGGCAGCACTCAGATGCGAGCAGAGAAAGAAAACCAAACCCTTCTGAAAACTAACCCCAAACTAGTTATTCATTAACTTAAACCACCTCTGGAATAGGCAATTATTGAAAGAGCATTATCTAATGCTGGGTATATTTTCACCCAAAGAAATAATAACTAATTGAGAATGGTGGTGTTGCTAATATTCGTCTCTGGAAGCTTCACTGATTATTCATCTTTTACACCATCTCTTTCCCTCGGAACGACTCGAGCAGCAGAGAAAAAGCTGTTGAGCTCCCTTAGGTTTTCCACAGGGATCGCAATTTTGGGGGGAACAAATGTTCCTGCTCATTCAGCATCCATTTGAGAATCCAGACAGAAATACTACAGCAAATGCAGTTTTTCCTGTGACATTGCTTCTGCAGTTAAAGAGGAGCAAGGTCTTTACTCGGCTGTCGTGCAACTTTTCATCAGGCTGTTCAGTAAAAGCTTTGAGCTCAGAAAAAGCTTTAAATGAAAAAGGAAACCAAACAAATAGAAAAAGCATCTGTAGGAATAGCGAAGATTCCTTGGTGGGAGCAATGTATTACCCAAATCTAGCTGTTTTTCACTCAGTAATCAAATCCACAAAGATGTGAAAGAATCCATTATATTCACGTGTTCAGGGTCCCTTTCTTCTGCCTATGGAAAACATTCAGCACGGTAAAATCCTGCTAAAGTTGGTAGAACTAGAGCAGAAATACTCTCGCAATCCTAAATAGCTCAATGGATTATTCTGCACTGCCATCTTCATCAGACCAAGGCTCTCCGATTTGATTAAATCGCACAACGAGCTCTTGTTGCTTTTATTAACCCGCCATGCAGAAATTCCAATCACAGGCCAGCGCCCGACAATGAAAGCTCCTATACAAACCTAAAACCCAAGGAAAACCTCCCAAAGAAACAAAACTGAAGGCAACCTCGGGTTTTTTTTCCTTTTTAACAAAGGCCAGGGCCGTTTAACAAGGACCCTCTGGATTAATACACTGGTGCACCCATTTCTTACCATCTCAGGGCAAACCCTGCGTTGCCATTGATTTTCTCCCCTCCCTACACCCCCAGGTAACATTTCTTCCCATATTCTCAGGAGATATGGGAATTATCCCGGCTAAACCATTGTGTCACATCTCCAGTCTCCTTTGTCATCTCGGAGCACAACCAGGTCAGTATAGAAGTGCCTTGGTATTCTAAACCACCGTGCTAACTTAAATTACCTTCATCTCAAACCATGTCTGCTTTAAAATCTCTTTTCTTTCTCAGTAATACAAATAAGGGGCCAAACTGCACGGACACAGCAGAAACAGGGCTTTAGATTTAATACAGTACATTTAAATTAAATGGGCCTAACGCCGCTTTCTTCTTTTCAAGCACCACCTTTCATCTGCAGATCCTACAGGTGTTCCGGCCTTCGCAGACTTCGACAAATTGATGGCTCAAATACGTATTTTAAACATGCAAGGCAGGTGTGGATCCTTAGGGAAATAGCTCAGCTTTTCCAATATTCACGTTTGATTATTTCTGCAATTAAATAAGAAAGGAAATTGCTAACAAACGTACACATGGGTTTGGCGAGCTGCTCCCGGTTGCCTTTTCCTGCTCTGCTCCCGTAATCGCTGCCTAATTAGGAGCGAGGACGAACACCCTCGTTTCACACACCGGAGTGGGACGTGAAACCAGTTTGCCTAATTCACAGAAAAAAAAAAGACACAGATAATAATTTGCTGTAAATCCATAAAAATGGGGAAAAGTGACGCTTCCTTTTGCCTTTGCGCATTTTAGAGGCCAGGTACTCGATGCAGTGCCTCAACCCTTCTTAAGCGAAAACACCAACACGGATTTGCTCTGGCTCAGATATTACAGCACATAAATCACATTAAAAAGGCTTAAACAGTAAATATGAGGATCTAGTTCCTTTACGTGCTACCGCACATCCTGCCTTCCAACGTCACCTTCAGCATAGGAGGTAAAAAATAAAACAAAATACAAAGGACCCTTCTGATAGAAGTCGATAATCTGAAATTATCCTAACACAACCATGCTGCCCAATTTAGAGGGATTCCGCTCTAAAGCAGCATCAGGCCTCACTCTCGGGTAAATCAAATTAGTTGTAATCTCAAATCGATGCCCGCATCTGCTGCTGTCTCTGCCATCTCCAACCTTTCTGCTTCCTGAGGGCTTTGTTTTTTGCCTGGCCCTTCGAGCGAGTTTCTGGAACTGTATTTTTGTCCGACACACAAACACAAATTGAGCTGGAGGAGCCCGTGAGACACGGAGATTTACCTTTATTAACCCTCGGAAATGATGTACAGCTTGCACTAAACGTCTTTCCGTTTAAATAACACAACTGTTGGGATCTCTCCATTTCCATTAAATTCGTGTCGATTCCTTCTCTCTCAAACAACACTTTACCTTTATCACTAGATTTGCCTAAGAGCGCTGTATAAAACATTTTGCGTGAAGAAATTTTGCCTCAATCACTTAAAAATTAGTCCTTTCTTCCCCTTGAACACTTATCTGCTCATGTTTATGAATAAGTTACAGCTATAAAGAATTTACCGGCATCAGCGAGCACATGTTGTTATTCTTTTCAGCTCTTAGTATTCTATTTGAAACGTTTGTTCTGTAGCTTTGCAGCTTGCAAAGGCATAAATAGGAGGGAATGTAAGCAGATGAATATACGCGTTAGTAAATACTGACCATTAAAAAGGGAATTGCAAAAGATACTTTTCGGAAAAGACAGACAAGGACTCGATAGTGGAGACCAAGAAACCCAAACTGCTCCATCGCTGTAGCATCGCGCTGATGTTTTTAACTCCCTTTCAAAACTTTAACCTATTTGCATTTCATTTTTAAATATTAAATGCATGCAAGAACAGCAAAATTAATGCTGCTCCAGTTTCTTCACTAATATGCTCTTCATCTTTTTGGAACTTCTGCTCACACCTCAGTTATGGGGTAACGGGCACGTCACCTTCCAACTTGCTTTGACCAACACGTGCAAAAAGATCCTCACACATAGCAACACTCAAAAAGGGTCAATCACCTCAATTTACTTCATTAGAGACCTACTAATTCAAGGCAACCAACAGCCTAGGCTCTATCTGGGGAGATTGTCTTCCAGGAATCACGTTTACGATGGTCTGTCACAGGCATGAAGATAATTTTCAACTGTTTACTTCAAAAATGCAGAATTTAAACCTAATTAAAATAACTGAGACTGGCAACCTGAAGTTTGGCTCTTTATTTCTCTCGTATTCTGACAGAAATGCAAAAACGAAGCCAAACAAAGAACAGACTCAGCTCAGTAGTTCTAGAAGTTACGATCATTTCAATTTGCCAGTTTTACTGGTATATATTAGGTATGTTCCATAACATTTAATAATTCATATTTTTGGGTTACATTTATCAGGATGTCAAAAGGTAACGGGTTGAATTCATCACGATGTGAGCCTGGCACCTGAATGAGAACACTGAAGGATTCAGCCCTTTAAAAACTTCAGGAAAACAGCAGCACATTAGAACTGACAGGATGTTACTTTGATGTGACAATCATGACTGCAACTCACGCTGAATATTGAATATCAGTTCCCTTTTAGTTCCAAGAAGAGCGGATACGCACAATGCGGTTTGCGCATCTCGTTGTGTAACAACTGACAACGCCAATAAGCTTTCTGAAACTCGAGCGCTTGGAAGAACTCTGTATTATTTTGCTTTATTTTGACACCCACATGCTCAATAGAATATATCTGAAGATATATTAAGAGTCAAGTGCATGGGCAAAGATGGCAACCTGTCACTCACCGTGAGAAGTTTATCTTCCCTATAAATACTTCTCTTGCTGATGCAACAAAAGGAAGGGGGTTGAAGCAAGAAGAATTTTCCATTCGCATTTTCTATATTCTGTGTGGTTTAGACCGGGTTATTTTCAATTAACAGACATGTGAAAACTCTATGCAGTGGTGCATTAGCAGAGACTGAAAGGCCATTTTATTTTTATTAAACGTCCTGAAATCAGCTCTCCTGCCCAGCTGATTGGGGGTAAAAAAAATATTACCACTAGAACTACTACAGTTTCAGGGAGTAAAACAAGCAAGCAAGCTTTAGGATATTAAATTCTTCCTAAGTAGGAGTGAGATGAAATTTTGGAAATGACATTTTGGTGTCCTCGATCCAACAGAAAAAGCACTGCTGTGATTTACGCTTTCTTGCTACTGCAAGTCCACATTTAAGCTATTTGTGGTCTCACCTCCACACAGACCCCAATATCTCTTCTGCGCTTTCAAACCATGATGATTAAATCCATCTGGACATAAGAAATCACTTTTTTTTTTTTACCATGCGGGTGGTTGAACATTGGAATAGGTGGCCCAGAGCACTTGTAGAATCTCCATTCGTGGACACGTTGATCGGACACGTTCCCAAACTGCTCTACCTGACCCTGCCCGAGCAGTTGAACATGTTGACCATCACAGGTCTTATCAAGCACTGGATGTGAAAATGACGTTTCCATTCGCAAGCTACAAAGACAACATGAAATGTCTCTTTAAATACGTTCAGTCAGAGCAAACTTCCTGAGTTAAATAGGCAGCACTGAGATCATTACAGGATTTCTTGACCTGAAGATGTATGGGGCTCTAAACACAACACTGAGCACGTCCAGATGCAACATTTAGACCTTCCAGCATTTGTTCTTCTCTTCCCGACGCTTCTCAAAGAAACACCATAATCTTCCATTTGCAACACATAACAACCGGTTATCCACATGGGAAAATTCACACCAATATTTCTTATTTTTTGATAATTACATTCTTACTGTACAGACCCACGTACATCCAGCAGTAGCGTTGTAGGTTAACCTCACGGGTTGAAGTTCAAGCCTTAGGAGTCTTGTATCTCCCTCTAGTGCTTGGCTTGACTTCCTGGATGATGACTTGCTAAACTGACCAGAATCTGACCTGCTAAATTCACCAAATTCCGACCTGCTAAATTGACCAAATCCTGACCTGCTAAATTCACCAAATCCTGACCTGCTACTGCTGCCAACGAGTGGATTCTCTTGACACCTACTGGTTTGGAAGGGGCAGGATTCAGAACTTTCGCAGCAAAAAACTCAAGATGATCCTCCCCCAAGGCACAGTTCTTTGTGTTGACTATGTAGGCTACGGAATACGCTCCTAAAAAATCGATTTTGGAGACAAAGAACTGAAAAAGCTGGGAAACATCAGCTTTGCTCTTGCCCGTTCTGAGGGATAGCTGCATTGTTCCGATGCAGATCGGTTCCATCCTTCACGATCATATTCTTCTTTCGTTTCAGCCTTACTCTCCCCAGACAGAGGGTCCATGATGTACAAAATCAGGTTCTCCTCACTTAACCAACAGCTATTCAATACTTTGTCATGTCCTTTATTGTTCACGGAGAGGTCCTATATCTTATTTGCAGCATATTACTCTAAACCTTCCCCGAAGATACAATTAAGCTCCTCACTGGGCTTTTTATTGCTCTCAGCACTCTATTTTTGAGATTTTTCAGAAACAATTTATTCTTCGCAGCATCTCTAAGAGATAAAAGACGTAACGTCCAGATGACAAACGGCAAACGGAGAGAAAGAGGGGCCTTTATGGTCAAGGGAGATCGCTAACTTCAGGTGTTTAATTTCCAGCGCCCTCGAATCTGACACAGGGAGTAACACACATTTGGATCGGGGTTTTCCATCACTTCCAAACCCAGCTCTGACCGCTCAGCACTTCCGTGCTTAAAAACGCAACCTAGTCACATTTTCGCTGCGATAGTCGTCAGCGTATGAATGAAACTACATACACCACGAGAGAAATCTCGCGTAATATTAGTTATCCCCCAAGCAGTGTGTTTGCTTCCAGGCACGCCAGCTCCCCAAAGCAATTTATTTCAATCAGGACAGGCATTGCTGCAAGATGGAATTTATCCCTATAAAGACTATGAGCAACTTAGATCCCATTTGGAGGCTTTAAATGGTACCCGGACCACGTGAAGACAGCGAATTTCATCTTGTGTGCTCCGTTATGCTATTTTCCATTCAGTGTTACCACATTTCCTCTTGTCCCTCAATACAAAACAACAACGCTCTGAAACATTTCCTAATTTCACTGCATATTTAGACAATAACCTACTGAATTGTTTGCCTTCCCGATGCATATAATAAGGTAAAACCAACCTGAAAATGCAGGTATACAGATTACACCACTTCTAGAAGTGAAGGAAAGCACTAAAACTCATCAGTAGGTACGAACTAGAAACATAAAAAGGCTGGAAAAAGGAAGCAGCCATTAATGGCATTAATAACCCTTCACAATTAGTAAAACTTGGATTTCTATTGCACTGAATGGAGCTTTACAGACCGTCAGCAGGGAAGAATTATCTGTACGAAACTCACTTTCTGTAGTTTAAGATCACTGTTCACACACATCCCAATTGCAAAGAACTAGCAGGAGACAGAACCGCAGCCCTGAGTTCCAGCAATAAACAGCTTTTTTTTTTTTCTATGAAATCATTTCCCTTCAGAGGACTTTCTACAATTTTCCATATCTGTTCATAAATATGGAGTTTATTCAGATGTGTGTAAGAGACTCACTTTTGCAATCTAGTGCTTCATTGAGCTATAACCAGGCAGTGCTTTTCTATCCATTTCTGACACTCTCTCCACCCTAACCAGGAATTCAGTTATTTAGAGACTTTTTCCCTTCCCACTGGTAGATGCAGGAGTGTGATACGGTCCCAAACATCACCCAGCGTCCCCAGAATCGCATCCTTGCCACCCTGAAGGAGATGACTTTGTCTTACTGGTTCCAGCAGGTTCTCAGACCCATTACTGCACTTCATGCAACGTGACGAGCGCCGCGCACAATAAAATGAGATTTTATCGATATGAGAAGAAAGCGAAGAGGCTGTAGCCAGCATTTGCCAACATATCGGTGCCTTGAATGGTCACAACAGCCTTCCAGACCAACCACCCAACGTTCACACTTGGCTGTGTTGTAAAAATGAGAGGGTTAAGTTAAGCTTTAATTTAAACAGCCAGTTCCTCAGCAATAGGCTCGGCAATGCTTTTTCCCTCTGCTAGAAGCAGGCACAGAACTTTTCCTCTTGCTAACAGGGCCGCTGAGAAGACATTCGCAGGTCTGCCGGTTGATCCTTACCCAAATTAAGAAATGCATTCCCCTATTCTGTATTTCAGCAAAAAAAACGCAGCAAGAAACTGGCAAGCCAGAAATCATAACTGGGAACACCAGCATTCACAAACACAATTCTGTAGAGAGATAGTGTAAGGGGAATGCTGGATAAAATCCCTGCCCCACAATTAATGCAAGAACAGCCGCATTTCTTCTTTATTACCATCACAGGTTCTCATCACAAGGATGCGCCTGTTTACTCCGACCCATCCATCGCTACAGAAATGATTTCCCTGCTTTTTCATTCCACGTGCACCTACACATGGGCACAGGCACGTTCCACAAAATCTGCCCACCAGCTGGCTTAGCAGAGGAGTTAAAGAACTTTCTTTTGCCACTAAGGCAGGGCTTAAGGTACATGATTCAGGGGACAACAGATGACTCGAGGGCTTTATTAACCCCCTCCACCTACCAGCACCTCCCACCACAGCCCTCCTCTCTGCATCTCAGCTTGCTCCAGCTTTTGACGTTCCTTTTATTCAGATTAAAACGCTGCTTTAGCCAAGTTGATCTAAAATACGGTTGAAAGCTGAATTCTGGTATTTTTGCAGTTCTCCTTCCAGTCCTGGTTCTCCTCCTCTCCCCCAGCCACCTCCACCGCTCTCCCACCTCTTTCCTCTTTCGGCAGCTCTGCTGACAAACCCAAATGTTTATTCCGAGTTCGTCAGCTGAGAGCTCTTAACCATTTATTGCGGAGGTGGGAGGGAGGGGAAGACCCAGGCATTTGCAGGGCAAATTGCTCAGCTCACAGCCGTGGCAGAAGCATCATTTTCCTCCTCCTCATCCACAGCCACCAGCACAAAGAGCTCAGTCCGGGCTCCCATCCTCCTCATCCCCAATGGAATTGGGGATGGAATTTCCCAGCCTTGCCGTGGCCTTTCTTGCGATTTCCTTGCAATTTTGAGTCTTCTAACACCATGGAGTTTTGGTTTGGAGAGATTAGCTCAAAATTTGCCATTGAGACAAACCCAAACGCTTTGCCAGGACCAGCACTGGCCTCATGATCACAAGCAGTGGCTTTGATTTCCAAGTGTCACGCCAGGGTATGGAGATTACTCATGAATCTACAACAACGGAAGTATGTTTTGTTTTGGTTTTTTTAAAAATATAAATTAAAAAATAATTTCTAAGTAAGCAGAGACAAGCAAATATCAAAGCACAAATTCAAGAGTCCTCGTGCTCTCAAGGGAGACAACTCAATCTCAAGTGTCCTTTAGGTAGAGCCTGATGTCTTTGATAGTTCACCATATTTGATCAAATAAAGCTATTGATCCTTAGCATGAAAGTTCAATACAGGCTATCAGTGCTGTAAGAGTAGTACAATAAAATCTTTGCTCTTTTTGATCTCTGCTGAAGCATTTCATCTTGACATTTGTTAAATGTATCAGTAGATTGCTTAAAATGAGCATAGGGTTTTAAAAGCTTACTGGAAAAGCAAAGCTCACATAAAAAATTCAACTTTTACATTCGGTAACTTTCACATTTGGTGCTTTTCATTAACTGTATTGCCCAGGCAGGTATTATTATCCAATTCCATTTTAAGCAAGATGGTGAGACCTAAATGGATTTCTAAATATATATTCTTGACTTCATTCTTACAAGTGTTTTTTATGAAGGGTTATCTGCTTCTGCACCTTTGCAGTTAGTCATTCCTTCAGACCACCTTCTGACCCCAATCCAGCAAAAGAAACACACGGTTCATATCAGAATATCCCTGAGCAAGACAGAAGCCAAATGGCAATGTTAGCAAGCAAATAAAGAAGAGAGAGGAAGGAAAAGAACGCTTTCAATCATCTGCTCCTCCGTAATAGTCAGGACAGATTGCCATCTCTGCAACAGCAGTGGAAACCCAAAGCAAATGGCAAAACCACGGATTTTATTACTGTTGCTCAGGGCAGGATCTTGTGAAACGGGGTATACACATATAACCCTGCACAGGGCATGGAGGTAACGTGCTCTGAATCATAAAGATTTCTTTATTATTTGCAGTTTCTAAGTTCTAGAACAGGTTCTGCACTGTAGTTACTGCATCTGCCTCCTTCAAGGAGATTTTTAAGACCAGCAGAGGCCTTTGCCAAGCTAACTCAGCTTTAAGATGAGCTCTGTTTTGAGGATGAAGCTGGATTAATTGACGTGCAAAGGCCTAACGCGAAACCTTCTACAAGCTTGTGTCTTAAAATGCTAAAGACATTACCATGGTCACAACGCAGCATGAAGTCACCACGAATTTCTCACTCCTTACCTCAGCACCAGTCCAGAAGCCAGAGGAAAAAGTCAACTTTTCAGATACCTGGTGAGGGCTGTGCCAGATTGAAGCAGGAGGAAGGGAGTTGAGGATAATCTTCTTTGTAGGGCCAGGCTGCTGGGAAATATGGAGACTACTCCAGCATTTACTTACTGTCTGGCTTCTAAAGTTGTATAGAAAACAAACTGTTCACGCATAAAAATGGCCTATGTATCTTCAATTACAGAGGCACAGGAGCAGCAGTATATATTTGGTATATTATCTCATATAGTCTTCCTACAAGTTATTCTCTGCTGAGGTGATCTCAAATGTTCCAAAGCTGCTTTGTTATTCACAGACGCACATGCTGCTTCTTTCCATTAAAGCACAGATCACACACAAAAAAGGTCAGAGCATTTCACTGACCCGACGTTCAGTTCCGCCTGTACTTCACCCTAGAATATCAAACCTTGAATCTGCCAGTATGTCATGAATCCTGAAGGCTGGGGATACACAAACGCGGGGTTAGAGCCTCAGTTGGAGTAAACTGATGTAAATCCACACAGGTTTATTAATTTATACTCCTTAAGGCACTGACACCTAATCTGTATCTTTTGAGAGGATTGAGATGTCAGAGATGTCTTTTTGTTTGATTTTAAACCCAGTCAAAGCACTGTATCTGACATTTTGATCCTGGCTGCATCATCCCTGTTGCTTTGTAAAGTGGAAAAAGAAGAGACTGAGAAAGGCAAGGTGAAAGTATTCCAGACAAATGGGAAAAATAAACGGAGATGTGGAAAAAAAACGGAAGACAGCAATGGATATTCTCCTGAGAAATCAGTATTATTAACTCGGTTCTTCCATGACTAGCTTGATTCTTCCGTGATTAACTTGACTCTTCCCTGCCACACCAGGCCCAAACCACACGCCAGGCCCAAATCACCACGCCAGGCCCAAATCAAAGAACACTTGGTGAAGGAACAGGTTTCACCTACAATTACCACATCCACAAACACAGTGTAGTAACAAATGGGTTTCTCTGTGGAGAACACCATAGCCTGATGACCTCTAATGCTGTTTCCTATGTTAAATTAGCAAAAAAGAGACTTAAAGGTCTGTTACAGGCACCCTCGAGCGCACGCTTGCTGCTGCTGTCTTCCTTGAGAGGAGTCACCTTTGCAAGTAAATGGTTTAGAATCGCTAGTAGGTCTGTGTGGATCAGCCTGCGTGATTTCAAACACTATTTCAAAGCCTTGGGAAACGTTCAAAGCTGCATGTACGCAACCTCGAGCTCCTGATGTTCCCTCGCCATTAGGAAATTTTCTGAGGCGATGGAGAGAAAAAGTTCGCGAGTAACTTCAACTCAAAGCGTTTCTTTCTCTTCTTTGTGGTCAGCATCCAAGATGCCCCGCTGAACAGAGATCAGGCTGAATGACTGAAAACAGAAGCACTCAGGGGAGCAGACAAAAAAAAAAAAAAAGGCAAAAAGAAAGCTCTTTTCCCCTTCCCTTTAAGCTAAGTTTATAACTGTGTTGGAAAGAACAATCAAGAAATTCCTTTTGAGATGAGAGGGCAGGGAACTAGTGGAGAAACAGGCCAGAGTATTTCTTTAACGGCTTTTTATTTTTTTCTTTTTCCTCCAGTAATATTAGTATCAAAGAAACCATTGTTAGATTTGCTTAAATGCTGGGAACTGGACTGAAATTTGCTACTAGTCAAAATCGGACCTGCAGATAAGTTGCGCCTCCCGAAGTAGGAATGGAAGAATTCTGCAGTTAATGAGGTTTATCTGATAGAAGAGTCCAGTAAAATCTGATGACAAGCCATATAAGATTTCTATACAGACCTAAAACATCCATAGATGGGCCCAAGTTCTTCTCTGAGACCATGTGGCATGTCCTGTACTCATATAGATGACACGAAGCGAGAATTCTGCTGCTGTTTGACAAAGAGACAGGCATGGCAGTTGTCAGGTTAATATTCTTTAGAGTGTCTTCTGTCCCTGGAATGGAAGGGAGTCTCAACAAAAACGGTACCTGGGTACCAGATAGCCTTTCCTACAGAAATGAGGGACACACCATAGTCAAACAAAAAGGGGGAAACTCAGAGATGCGCAGGAAAACACGTGTGGAACCAGACAATGCATCCAAGTCCTCTTCAAAGAGAGCACACTGCCTGGAGGTAACACAGTCTGCACCATAGGGGAAAAAGAAAATCACAGGAAGACTAGCTGAAGGAGAAAAACACAAATCCAGGAGAAAGAATCTGCTTTGCTTTGTTTTACGGTGTTTTTTGCACAAGAGGAAACAAGGCTGGACCGGGTTGTCCAGAGAAGCTGTGGATGCCCCATCTCTGGAAGGGTTCAAGTTCAGGTTGGACGTGGCTCTGAGCAACCTGGTCTGGGTGAAGATGTCGCTGCTCATGGCAGGGGATGGAACAAAACAACCCAAACCAGTCTATGAAGCAAAGCTCCCCGCAACCATAGTTCTATTTAAAGGAACACTGAGCACTCGGTCTCTGCTCTGGGATGCACTGGACCTAATGCGATTGCTGAGGGGCCCCGAGCGCAACCGCAGCAAAATCAACAGGAAGGAGTGAGCGTCTGGAGACTGCTTTATAGGATTCGATAAGCTCCACTGCATGTATTAATAGTGCAGCATCGCCGAGAGAGGACATCCGAGATGCTTACAGGAGATGGTAGAAAAAGAACAAACAAAAAAAGATTATCTGCGCTCCCCAAACTTTCAGATAAGTGGGGGGGGAAAGAGAGAAATAAATTTCCCAGAGTGTTTACACAGCCCAGTAACAAAGCAAAGAATATAACCCAGAAGGCCCTACCCATTCCTCAGCCTCTTCTTAACAATCGCTTTGTGAGAGAATAAGCTGAACCAAACTAACTAAATGTGTCATTTTTTTGCCACTGTGCTTTTCTACAGCTTTAACCTCTCTCCATTCTCGCCTGGCCCGTTTTGAAAAGCTTAATCAGAGATGATACTCTAAATCTCTTCTTGGCAATGTTACTAATCTGTTTATTATTTCCCTGCAAAAGCACAGCCCTGATACGAAGCCGAACACAACTAAAATGCTTAATTACATTCTTTCCCTTGGGACAAGGAAACCATTTCTGTCTATGTGAAAAGCTGGGGAAAACACCTTTATTAGAGAAAATGGAACAGCACATTCCAGGAGAAAAAAAATGGAACGCAGCCTTTAATCTACCATCATCCCTCAAAACAAGGTGGTGTATGAAAGATGAAGTCCCCTATAAAACTGATAATGTACTTGTTAAACGTCAGTTTTGGCTGCAAATCTTTAACATTCCAGCTATTTAATGAGTTCTCTGTTTACTTGTTTTCTTTTAAACAAGTAAATGAGAAACTGCACTGCAAAGTTAATAATCATAATGGATTTCTTTGCGAGCGCCTGCAGGAAGGTAAAGGATTCTGTCTGGAAAACCTGCTGAGAGAAACCAGACAGGGATCCCCAGACGAGCCTCCAATTCCTGCAAGTGACTCAGCCCCAGGAACTGCTTTTGTCTCTCCCCTGGCCACAGATGCACCACAAGGCAATTTTACTGCCCAAAACGAGACGTGGGGAATCTCTGGAAGTTTTTGCACAGCTACTCACACAGGAAATGTGTGGTAGAGCGGAGAATTAAATCCAGGCTTCCCAAGTTGGTATTGTAACCACAGAATTTTACTACCCAGTGTAGTCATTGGCTACGATCTCGCTCTTGTGATTCAACCCTGGAATAGATGTTGGTTTTCAAACACTCCAGAGTTCCCTATGGCTGCTCCTGCAAAAGGAACGGATAATAATTCCCTGTGTTTTGGATATTCCTCCCTTCCTTTGTAATAACAAACACCCTGGGGCCCGGTTCTGTCTTAAAAGCATCGTATACTCCAAGGCACTTTATTTACTTCAAGTATTAAGTGGATTAACAAACCAAGAGGATATTAACTGTATCTACATACCTGTTATAACTATTAATTCGTGTACCATTGTGCAGTGTAGAACAAGCCGATATTAAATAAAATGAGGAGCTAATCCCCCAAAGGGTATAAACCTTTAATAGTCCTGTCCCCTTTCCTGGAAATGTGCCATGTGTATCACTAATTTTTCCTTTCGGGTGTCACGGTTTTGCCAGATCCAGCTCAGAAAAACGCTTTGCCTCAATAAAAGGGGTTAAAAGGCAAGAAGTTTCAGATTCAAAGCCTCAGATTAATTGTTGGAACAGCCAGCAACGTGCTCCCAAAACGGAATAATTCCTTTTCCGCATGCAGGGGAGGAGATGCAAAAGGAGCAAGACCCCGGCTCTCAGGCCTGAGATGCGGGAGGTAGTTTGGCATCTACTCCAGCTGCTCCACCTTCGAAGAGGGAAATAGGCAGAAATAGGCAGGAATAGACCCAAGAGCACCTTTGGGACTACGCTGCTACAACAGAAGGTCCATTAAAGCCCCTCGGTTGACAGCGCAGGGCAAAAAGATGTAGGATATTGAGCACGCTATTAAAGGAGTTAGAACTGCGCTTTGCCAGGCCGCAGGTACCGCCAACATCGCTCATTACCAACGCGACAGGGGAGAACAAGGACCTCGTTCACACCAGCATAAAAGCACAATTATACCAAAGTCAATGAAGTTAAGATGAGAACAGATTCAGCCTCTTTGAAGAAGGCATTTGGATATATTACACAGGAACCTTTACGATGTGATATTTGGCCTTGGAGATGACACTGGAGTTTCATCGGATAATTAGAAGGCTGAACAAAATGCTGCTTTAGAAGACACTAAAAAGATGCCCCTGCACCTCAGTAGTACTCATGTTAGGACTGAAATAACATTAAAGGGAGAGATTCATTCTGACCTTACTTTAACTAATTGAGAAAACATTCACCAGATGGTTTTATTAGGCAACCAAAGGTAGAAACTGCCGCATCAGCCGCCCCTATATAACTTAATTAAACAATGCGCACAACTCTGACGGACTGTACAGAGTCTTTGGGGAGAGCAAAGGAGGAAAAGGCCACGGATAACAAAGGTTAATCACATTTCCTAATGTACTTGCATGCTCCAGTGGCCAGGAGGACAGCAAAAATAAAGAATAACCCCGACAGCAAATAGACATCGCGGATCAATGCAGGACAGATGCAGTTAAGTCAGTCAGATGGTAACAACTGCTTTGTGGACTCCATATGGAACCCCTGGATTGCCTTCTAAAAGACATTAATGTCTTTAACTAGATACTGGGGCTCCAGGAAGATAATTTAGACAAGCAATTGAGTTTATGGAGCAGAAAGACTGTTTATGATGAACTGCAGCCAGTCAGCTTGAAAACAAATCACGACGAGAAAGCCGGGATTAAGACCAAAAAGTCCATGAATATCAGTAATATGGAGGAGAAGCCTTAAGTACAGATTATGATGATTATTATTTTAAAATCAGTGGCCACCCAATGACACCCGAAATCAACAGCAATGAGGTGAGCGGGTGAGAGGGATCAGACTGGGAATCGCACCTGGGGACGGAACTGTAGGGGCTGCGCACCAGTCCAAAGCATCCCTATATACAGCTGGACGTGGACTGCGTCCTCAGCCTCACGAAATTCCTTAAGACTGACATTTTCTTCAACTTTCCAGGGTCTGAAACATATCCCACTAACCCTAATGGGCCCAATTTTCCAGTAGTTACAGCCGCGCGTAGTAAGGCATGTGCAAAGTAACATCTAAGTGGATGAAAAGCCATTACCGTGATTTGGCGGCATTTTACGCTCATTTAGCGCTAACTTTGCACAGGCTTAAATGGCTACGCTAGGTGTGAGGCAGGAAGAAAAAACAAAACCACAACCACAATGAAGTCAATACAGTTATTTCTGACTTAGAGAGGATTAAGTTTGGATGGCAGAACTATTCCCAGCTTCCCATCCACCCCCTTGGAACACCAGGAGACAGAGAACTACCGAAAAAAACAGTACCCAAGAATAAATCCTGATCAATATTAGACATGTTCCCTTAGCAACGGGTGCAGATATTCATCTGACGGCAAATAATTGTTGGGTTTTTCCAACCCCCCCGCAGTGAATCACTGGATTTCAGAGAAACCAAGTCCATCAGACACGAATATGATCCCAGTCATTAGCTTTTGCTGCCTTGAAGGCAATAAAGGCAGGAGTTCCCTGTCTCCTAATGTTGCTCAAAAATGCACCTTTGAGATGAAAGGAATTCATGCCAGCCTGGATATTCTGGGTGGGGGGGTATGCTAAAGATATTCTCTTTTTTTTTTGGTGAGTGGCTGCAAACCCAAATGAGAAGCGTGGGGATGCGTACAGCTCCCACATCCAACCCAGTGATGAATCTTAACCAGTGAAGTTCTATAGGAGGGCAGGAAAAGAGTTACAGCTCTGAATAAAGTCTAAACTTATGACCCTCATTCTTTGCTGCACTTTACAGAGTAATTCATGTTGAAGCAGAAAGAGTGCTAAATGCTACCAAGTCAGCACGGTGGCTTTTTGTTCTAATGGATGAATATTACTCCAGGGAAGCAAAAGATGCAGCTCTGCCATGGCTCTGAGATACCCTGGAGCATCCTCATCCTTTTAAAGCAAAGAATGCGAATAAAGAGCAATGAATTTGGCTCTTGATTTCTCCGGGTTGAATTAAGAGCACAGAAAGCTGTGATGCAACAAAGTGAAGTATGTAGAAAATTAAGTACAGATCATCTTTCTCTGGGCATTTGCTTTTCAACACATTAAATATCCCCTTGTCCCATCCTTCCACAGTCATACTCATTAACGAGTTCAGCAACTATTTCATTAACAATTTCTGTAGGTCTTCAAGACCTCCAGGTGTGGAATCCTATAGCTGTGGGCTACAGAAATAACTAGCCAGATAGCTGTTATTTCAGATAATCTGGGCTAAGTACCCTGAAATAAGCAGTTCCATCAGCTGCACAGCTGTGCAAGAGCAGAATCTGGTGTTGGCTGGAACAGAGGATATTTATTAAAAACCAGAGTGGCAAAAAATGTCTGCCTTCAGGAGATGAATATTATTAAATATAGGAAGATACACGGTACCTTTGGAGCAGTCTGAATGATTCCATTTGAAGAAAAGAATTATTCATAACAGCTCAGAAGATGTGACGTGGTTACCAGGATTCAGTTCCGACAGAGATTCCTTATGCGCTGATACAGTGATAAATTAATGATGGACAATCCAGGGAAAAAGATCTTTAAATTGAACCATCATTCTGTTTAAAATGAAAATCAGGGTGGACACAAAAGCTGCTGCACAGAATAGGAAGATGCTAGTGCTGCGTTCTAAATAGAAGCATCTGGAAGAACATTACTTGCTGTTTTAAATTAGGAGGAAGATCAGAGAAGATCAAGCGTGTCGTGGGCTCCAAAATCCCTGTCCCAGAAGAGTTGGGGCTCCATGGTTGCATCCCCAGCATTTTCAAGTCCATGTCCCACTGTGAGTGCAAGAGACAGTTTGGCTCATTTTATTGAGAGTGACAAATGACAATCATCCAAATAGGTAAAATCTGAACTTTATTTTTTTATATATATATATATATATGTATATATATATATATATGTCTAAAACCCACCCAAAGAGGCCTTCAAAAATTGAGAACTAGAGAGGAAAAAAGGTACCAGCAGAAAATTTAGGGAGAACAGAGAGAATCCTATAAATACCTTAGAGAAACATTCCCAAAATACCTTTTGCTGTACCAGCACAGACTAAAAAAAAGAACATTGTCTTACACTTTAAATTCTTAATGACTTAAGTGACTGGATACCCAAACTTTTCTCCTGGTTTTCAGCACCACAGCAAAAGGGAAAAACAAAAGGGATCTTGGTTTCTGGGCAAAGAGCTGAAAAGAAGGTGCAGTGTGTAATATTTTTGGTTCAGCATGCAAAAGATGGTCTTGCAAGGTCCTCAAGAAAAATCAGAAATAACTGAGTCCTCTTGCACACAAGAATCTCAAAAAGTTCAAGTTTTCACAAGCACTGAGAACCATACAAGTGATAAATGCTCATTTAAGCCTTGATCCAGCAGCACTGGAATAGAAGCCTTCAAAATGACATCCGGATATGTAAGACAAAATAACAACTATGTGCGTAACCATCTCCTTCCAACCTCAGAGCAATGAATTTTTTAAACTATCCAACCGCTGTTACAGTGTCTGCTGGAGTTTTGAAATATGGAGAAAATTAACACAAAATTACAAGGAGAAAAAAAAAAAATCAAGGTTCAAATAAACGTCTAGTAACTTCTACTATTTGCAGTAATAGGATTTGGTGCAGTAATTTATAATTTTTGTACAAGCAACAGCTAAGATTAATGTTGCTAGTTATTATATGCAATAATTACAGGTTTTTTTAGATGCTGCCTGGCTGGAGGGACACTGCCTGTTTGTACTAAAGATAATTATGGGACAAATTTAATTTTCCCATTCCCCTAGTTAGGCAGCAGATAAACACATACCTCATTTTCAAGCGCTTGTTCCTTATCGCTGCCTTTGAAGTGTCACAACCCTCATCAAAAACTGAATTTCCATCCGCTGCCCAAGTCGAGCCCAGTTTATCGAGGTACTTACGCAACTCCTGTCATTAGCGTTACATTAATACATTAGAACCTGGGAGATTGTTAACCTGAAAATCTCCTTTTTCAAATTAAAGGGTCGCTCCTACTCATTTTCTAATGCCTTGTAGGAAATACAGCACAATTGCCCAACTACGACAACTTATTTGCCAACACAGCCTTTAAGCCCAAGTCAGACCAAGAGCAAAACAGCAGGAAAATACAAAGTTCTGAGGGTCCATCTGCCAGGAAAGTAAACCAGGAATGTCACACTTTAGTGAAGAGCACAGAGCACTTGCTGGATTTGGGTCTTTTATTTACCCAACACATCCCAGGGACTCCAACTTCACACATCTTTAAAATACAGAATATGTCCCAAATGGGAAGGGACCCGCAAGGACCATCCAAGCCCAACTCCAACCCCAAACACGGTTTATAACCCAGAAGAATCTCGAAGGAAAGACGTTTTTGCACCGTTTGCTCCGCTGGTTTCATCCCTCAACCCATCTCGAGCATTTTCCCTCGCAGAACTCCACTCTCTCATCAAAAGCCAAAGAGTTCTGCCATTGATTTCTTGGATTAAAAGCCGGACGAGGCTTTCAGCCCAGAACTCTGCTGGCTGCTACAAGAAAAGCCTTCAAACATCCCTCTTGCTGCTACACAATTAATTTCTTCTCCCGCAGGCTTTCAGAGTCTATTGAATTTTGCTTTTTTTTTCGCTTCCCCTCTGCTGACTCTTCCACCCTCTCTAGAAAGCGCTGCTTAGAAGTTAACAGGCAGAAAGAGCATTAACGAGATGGAAACAAAGAGACTCCAAACGGTTCCCTCATTGCGAGCGAACTCCATCCTGCACAGGGTTGCCCATTTCCTGCAGTCAAAATCAATTGTTAGCAACAACGCAGGCTTTGAAACCAGTAATTTCCTGCTAGCTTCCTTTTTGTGTCAAAATATTTACTTTCCTCTTGTTTTAAAAACCATTTTTCCCCAGTACTGTTGCCCCTAATTCTGCTCTGGTTGTCTTGCTGCAAAGCGCAGGGCCCTGCGTTCACATTTGCGGCTCCTCATTTTGGCATGAAAATCGCCTCTTTGGCTCAATTTCCCTTCAGCCCTGTTGGTTTAAAACCACGAGCTGCCAGGAACTTCTAATTTCATCGCCAAGGTATTTAATTCCACGCTCTGGATCTCCCCCCTCCGCCAAACGCGCGTGACATTTCGGTGATTTTTGTCCTAGCTTTTCTCTATTTCGCTGACGCGGTTCTTGTGCCAAAAGCCGCTTCTCACCAAATTTCTACAATGCAAACATATTGAGATATTTGTTCGAAATAAGAGCTCGAAGTTACAATCCAATTAGTTTCCAGAATATGAATATAAATCGCTGGGACCTGTTACATCAGAGTTAATCATTACGTGCTCTCCACGGCTTTTCCTCCCAGAAAAACATCTGTTCCTAGGAAGGAACCAAACCCAATTTCCCTGGGTGTTCTTGTTGGTTTATTTGCTTTCTGGGCCGTATCGCAGCAGAGAGGAGCTACAGCAGATTTACCCTTCTGAAGATCGTTCCACATACATTTATCCTTGAACTTATTTTAAATAACATACACTCAAAAACTATGTGCTAAATTTGTCCTTCGAGTTAACGAATCTATAATTTGGAGCTTGTTCAGAGAAAGATAAAGAACATTAAAGCAGCTGGCAAGTACAAAAATTCAAGAACAAAACTAGTCTCGATATCAAAACCACATTTCAGTATAATGGACCATATAATTAATCCATGAACGAGATGACAAAGTCCCTAATCATAGAGAGACTCAGCTGTTTCTTTGTCGATTTGGTTACTAACTCAACTGTTTCATTTAATACTCTGAGTTAATGAGGGGTCTCATATCCTAACAAGCTCAACATTAGTGGATTTCTACAGTGAACCGAAGAACTTGAGAAGGTTTAGTGACAAACAGAAGCGCTAATTATTAAAATTAAAAGGTGACGATGATGTTGGGAGTTTGTGTGAGTTCATGGCGTGTTCAAAATAGAAATCATTGACTTGGAAGTTAACTTAACTTGGAGATTTATTTAGTGAGAAGATGAAACTCATTAGAAACCAATTTCAAGGCAGAAAAGGAAAACCCAGGTGTCTGTAAGGCTGTGGTGGAAAAATCCCTTCCTGGTAAATACTTGATATGAAACAAGGTGAACACCTGGAAACGCTTTTCAGCAAAGGTCTTGGCATGTTTCTTTTTCTTTGCCCATAATAAGTCTTCTGATAGAACTGACTCCCGCACAGATTAATGACCGGGAATCATTAAAATGTTGTTTAGCATTCCCAATTAAAAGCCCTTTTTGTAACATCCATTTGCATAATTACATTGGACGCTACAGGGCCCGATTCTCCTTTACTCTGGAGTCTCTTTCCGTCTCCGTGACAGCACAAGGCTTTACACCAAAGCATTACACCTGAACAGCTTTTCGTGTTCACGTTTTAACCGTGGCCTGCGTTTCCACGCTTTTAATTCCCCATCTTCAGCTGGGGGCAGCTGCTGCTGCTCGAGATACAGAAAACGTGACAATTTACACTAATATTGGTGAGAAAAACAAACCAGCAAAATGTGCAGCAGCGTGGAATGTAAATCTAAAGAAAGGGTAGGGACAGCTGTCCTTGTGATGCGTTGTTATTTGGGATTCTCTAAAACATCATTAGTTTAATTGAATATATATTTAAATGGAGTGGTTCAACGGTTATTCTGAATGTACAGTTAGTTGGAGAAAATTAACACAATCTATTTACTTCAAAAGGCTTTGGAATGAGTAAATCAACATCATTTACAAATTATATTATCGCACTCGTAACAATTTACGCCATTGAATCCGTGCTGCAGGGAGCAGTTTGGTTGCAAATGTTTTGGGAAAGGGTTTAGGGCTCGGGGAGCTCGGTGAACGCCGGATAAATCCTCACAACAGCTCCAGCCCGCGGCCTTCAAAACACATCGTTCCTTAAGAAACCGGGACATCCTCGGTGGAGATTCACCAGTTGGCATCTGCTGAGGGTCCCACCTCTTGGGATTTGAGGGGAAAAGAGAAGAAGAGTTGATATTGTGGCCATTAGAAGTCATTGTGTGCCAACCATTGCCATGCTGTGGTAGCTGGGACAACCAGAACCGGTCTCTGTATTAACCTGGGAAATGACAGCGACGGTTTGGCGATTTATTTTAAATAACCACCACTGCACCGGCGGGGAAAGAAAACTATGCATGTGGGTTTTCAAGTCAAAAGCAAGGGGTGGGAGAGGAAAAAAAGGAAACTTTCTGTTTTTTAATAGCAGTTAAATGTCACCATATTAATTCTTGCAGGGTTGAGAACACCCCGCAGGCTTAACCTTTAGGATTACTTAATTCCTGAAAGCAATAACAACCCTCTGCATCTGCCAGATAACCAGGAGAATGAAATCCCTATTTACACTTTCAGTATCAAGATGTATCACTGAGTGCCTTGGGTTCGGTTGCAATGCCACCCCATCCTGAGCTTTTTCACCCCAAAATTGAGATGAGCATTGCAAACGATGCTCCAAAAGAGGGTTGGGTGAAACCTGAGGTCCCTGACAGTCGCCTCACGATTGAGCTGACACAAGAACAGAGTCTGCACCGAAATAATTCTGCTCTGCGCTGGGCCAAGAACGTCACGGTCCAACACTGGCTTTCCAACACACATCAGCGTCACCTCCCATCGCGCTGAGCCCGGCTGATGAAGCCAAGATCCCGCTTCACCTCTCGCCGTCAGACCAATTCATCCGGATGCTTTCTCTGGGTTTTTTTGCCAACAGACTGATTGGAAAAGCCCACGGCAAATGGCAGAAGGGACGAGCAGGAGTTCCTCCCTCAAGTTCGCTCCTCAACAGGTTGTGGGGAGGAAACGCGCCAGATGCTCAACTAACGCTAAGTTACATCCCATTTATACAGCCGAGCACCTGCTTTAGTACCTTTTAATGTTTCTTTAGGTGGAGTGTACTGAAAAAGGCCATTACTAACCTAAACGTGTAAATCAACAGAGCTTCAAGGTGTCTTTCTGCCCGCACACGTCCGTGATGGTTAACGCTAATTACACTTCTCACCCAATAGCAGCTAATCAATTTACGAAGAGACCGTTGAATCAGATAATGCTCCTACTTTGTAGGAGCTCTGACACAAATATAAGACCAACCACAACGTTTTGGGCCTCTGAGGCTCTGGGTCATGCAAAACCCAGATTATTACAGACTGTACAAACCATGCAACCCTAGCGTTGCTTTAATTTTTTTTCTGCATGTCCATTCTTCTTTTACACAAGACTTCTATCCACAGGACAGTACCGGTTTTTAAATATCCTGTATAGAATAAGAGAAAAGAAAGCGATAACTCAATGCTATACAGAGAATATAGGGGAACGCAGAAAGCTTCGTACCACTTACCACACCCTGTTGAGGGCCGTACCCTATAACCATCTAATTAGCGACCCAGTTGGTCCAGAGGGGTCAGAAAAAGAGATTATAGGCACATTTTTGCCTTTTTCCTAGTGACACTGAATACCCCGAGGGCAGAACAGATGAGCACCTGCTGTTATTCCACAAGTTTAAGTCATTATAGTGCTGCCCTAGAGCAAAAGAATGATTTATTACTACCGCTCACCAGCATAAGAGATGGTCTAGGTTTAATCCTAAACTGAAATTAAGAAACGGTTGATCTTGGCAAGATGTCCGACTGACAGGAGAGCAGATTTAATATAAAATAAAAGGCTATTTCAGACGAATTTTATATAGTAGCTATGCACACAAGCTTCCTCCCGGAGCCCAATGCCTCTGGAGCTGCACATTTATTAATACTCACACATTTACTATAATAACGCATTATATTTGCACGAGTATCTTGCTGCACGAGCGAGGACACGCATTTCCACGTCATTTTCCGGGGGACCGGTCCGTTCATACACACTCAATCCACCAGCCACATTTTTAAGGCACCACCACTGATTTCTCAAGCGTTCCATGCACGTCACCTAAACCAACATTTCTAGAAATAGACACCAAATCCCAAAAAAAGCCTTTAGTTTTCAATCAAATCTGAAAATGAAGGGGACAAGAAGTGAGGTGGGATATTAGAATATATAAGAATATATAGAATATATTAGACTATATAGAGTATATTAGAATATAAAAAATATATTAGAATATAAACGAAAAGGCCACCAATCAGCTTCCCCTCATCACAGAGGCACAGCAAAGAAACTCAAATTTCATTTTTTTGTTCTAGCAAACCTCAACAGAAGCTGAATTTTCACAGAACGGTTATTTGGTTTAAGGGACTGTAGCTCTGCTCTCACCCGAGTTGCAAACACGTTCATCAATCAGATGCGAAATCCAAAGGACGGGTTTGAACTTGCAAGGATAACTCATTTTTTTTTGCAGGGTTCTTTTAGTTTCTTCTTTAAACCCATTCTGGTAATGCAGTCAATTGCCGTACTGCAAACAGACCGTTTGATTTTCGGATTCCGGAGCTTTTTGCACAGGAGCTGCTGCCGCAATTTTGTTGATTACTGTTATAAACCAGAAACATTTGATCTGTTATAAACACTATACGCAAGATAGGTTTTTCTTTTGCGCCTTTTTTTTTTTAAGTGCTAAATGACTGATTCGGGGACTTCTCATGAAGCGCCTGTCTGTCCCATCTTTTTGATTTATTGCTCTTATATGACAAGATTGAAATCGTTAAATGTTTTTCGTGACTCAAAGATTCTCATTAGGAGTTATCAACAGAAAACTTGAAAAAGTGGCTTATTTTGCTACTCAGTATTTGAAAGACAGATCAGTGTTAGGCAACGACTGTTTTTTCCTAATTCTCTTTGGGGAAATATGTTTATTTTATCGCAGACAGTGTATCTATATTCATTCATAACCATTTGGAGAATCAGCATAATATTCCCTTCCTTCCATTATCTTTTCTTAATAACTTTTTTCTGCTTAGCGATTTTTTTTTCTTAGGCAGTAGTTTAATATTCTCTTTGGACAGTAAGAAATGTTATCCCTGAATAACGATTGCCATTTACTAACTCCGTCCCTTTATCCTTGACTTAATTATTATTCATTCTGGATTTTCCTCCTAATACTTTCAGTGAACATTTCTATAGTTTGGGGGAAAATTTCACCAATTTCTGTTACACTTGCAGAGGCCACTAACAGGGCGACCTCAGTTCTACATCTTTTATCAAGTTGAGCTTTCTCTGCCCAACTCTTTTCACATTTCAAGGTCAAATAATCCGGGAGTTTCTTTCTATACGTGCACGGATTCATCATCAGCCTTTTTACAGCATGCAAAAGTGATTATTTCTCACCCAAGTAGGAAAAAGGTGGAAGATGCTGGTCCAGAATACGCAATCACCGGGAAGCTTATGTCCAATTTCTATTCAAACCAGAGACTTCCAGACTGATAAGGGGTAAAGCTAATTGAAGACAGGTTGAAAACTGGATGGCAACCTCCCAGTTTTAAGCCTTGAAAAGATCTCTGCAGCTTCTCCACGACTAAACTCATCTCCCAAATGGAATCGCAGCCCATTTCCAGCCAGCGCTTTGTCTGGGTTTTCTATTTAGAAGGAACAGATTCGCCTTTCCTACGGGCTGCAATGCAAATCTCAATTACCAGGTTGCAGTCGCCTGCTGCCGTGAACGGGGAGCAGCGAAGCGACACCCTAGGAAATAGTTAAGAGCGTATTTGGGGATGCATGAGCATCAGCAAGTGTTATGAGCTGCCACTTGGCATCTTTTTCTAATTCACTTCGAGTAACTGCAGCCTCCGACATCATGAATTTCTCCACAGATTTAACCAGAGGTGTTTCTCGCATCTTTAAAAAAAAAAAACAAATATATATATTTGCATTTTAAAAATTACCTTTCACCCCAAAGTGACGCCTTTTTGGATGGGGCAAGAAGTGATGTGCTGGGATGCTAAAAGTAGAGGTTTTTAGGGAATGAAAGACCGATCATGTGAATACTCCAACTTCGGCGTTTGGCACTGACCCTGCCTCGAGAAAAGCGAAATGCAGGCAAATTACAGAATGCTCCAGCACTTTATCAGTTACACAGAGGCAGACTATGGAAAAAATAGGAAAAAAATCTGCCAAAATGAATATATTCAGGGGGTGCAGTTGTGGTGTTGAAGCTGTGACTACGAGACATGCGAAAAAGGGGTTTTCCAATGATCTGCTGCTATCCTGACAAAGCCCAAGGAAACCTGGACTATGGGCAGCAGCCAGATGTTGGCAGATGTTGACCAGCAGCTTTCTCATCAGCTGAGGGGAAGGTCTGGAAGTCACACCAAGCGTTGGGATGGGAGAAGTTTCAAGGTCTGACTAAGAATAAAAACCTTTAAAGGGAAGGTCTGGGCATGTTTCCTGTGCCCCTGTTATTCGGATGTATAAACGGCAGGTGGGAAGGCAGATCTGTATTGTCTAAAGAAAAGGTATAAAAGAAAAAGCTTTTCCCAGCATCTGCTCCCTTGTCTGAGATGAGATCCGGGCTGACGTGGATCCAGTCTGGCTGTCCAGTGATGGCAGAAGCTGAAGCAGATGAGAAAACAGCTGCAGCCAAACCATAACAGCTCCAAAAGGAGATGTCGGAATAGCTAAAGACAAGCTGTAAACTAAACAGAAGCAACGGCAGAGAAGATATTGCAACAGCTTCCTTGGACCAAGCACAATGTAATTCCCCCAGGGGAAAAAATAAATCCCTTCTGTTTTCACCAACGCGCTCTTAAGGGCACCAGTTCTCAAAGACGAGGTGTAATGAAAAGGATAAAAGTTTAATGCGTTAAGTAAGTGAGCACGGAACAGTCTGTGGCTATTTGCAATATTTATGATAAAGCCATGCGAGAAAGAATCATTCGGAGAAGTGATGGGGCATTGATCACCAGGATATCGGAATAAACAACAGCAGAACGCTCTCCTTCATCTCTGGATATTTACTGCGGCCCTTAAATTCCCAGTTTTAGCAAAGACTACGGAGAATATGCTAAGTAACCTCATTACTCTAATTAACTTCTGCTAATGGGCCCGATTAACCTTAAGGAAAAAGGTTAAAAATCTCTTCAAACCAAAGTACAATGGGTATTTTTCTTCCATTCTGCAGTGATAGGGCAATGATTAGATAGCGAACTCCGAAGGCTTGGTGAAGGAGGTTTTATTAATGAAAAGCTTGTGCGTTAAGAGTCCAAATATTCCATACAGAGGTCAAAAGCAAAGCACTAACATTTGTTCCTGAACACCCCAAGAGATGCTTTCACATCTGCAAGCAGGGAAACCAATGTTAAGAACATTTCTGCAGCCGCAAATATCCTTTCTGGTTGCAGCTTGGGTCATAGGATGAAAGGAAACAGGCCGAAATTAGAAAGATATGATTTATCTGCTGCAACAGAAAATTGGGAGATAGGAGCTTTCAAGTCATGTGGCTCCAATACTAATTAACCCAGAACACCCACAACTAAAGGACAGAATAAACTCAACCAAATAAAGGTGCTTTTACCCGCCCAACTGTTAAATAAGCACAATTCCGATTATCAGCTCAAGCCAACATATTATTGCCACTTTTAGCACAAATTGAGACCGTGCTTACGAACGTTCGAGTCTATCTACGCAGCAAAAGGACTGGCAGACTATTTTATTTTTCAAGCTTCTTTAGCGTTATCTCCTGCCATTTTAATTGCACTTATTATTTATTAAAATTCCCAATTCTAAAGTCACATGGTGATGTCAAAAGCGCCACATTTTTAAGCCTCCCAGCTATGAAGAATGAAAAGCAGAAAAAGATGTCCTAGAGGGCTCCACATTTATTTTTCATGATTTCTAGGGGACAGGGGAAAGTGAAGATGATTTATGATTTTTCAATGCTTAAGTTGTCACAGCTGCTTCACTTTCCTCTGTTATTTGGTAACAAAATAGAGTGATCCATTCTTAACGCATGGCTAGAACACGAATTTTCACGTTCTGCTGTATAATACAAAGCGACAGCCTCGGGAAAGGAACCAAGAAACTTCTCCCAAACTTTTAAGATGTTCCAACCTTTTTGTTGAGTAAAGGGGGAGGATCAACAGCCAAACCTGTGTAATCCAGGCTACCACCATGCACGACACAATTAACAATGTTTGTGGTCTGTTGGGAATGAGGCAGAAGATGCATCAGGTGGGAGGTTTGGTGTATAAAAACCATCCAAATCGGTGACTTTTTTCCGAGTCAGCCAGAAGCTCAGTAAAAGCACAGATGCCCCCACAGGTTTCTCCCATACCCTCTTAGCTGGGCACAATTTAATAGTTGGACTATTTATTTGGACTAAAATCCCAATATACACTCACAGCTACACCATCCTTTCAACTTTTCATTAAATCTGCTTCATCAAACCTCTTTCTCCACTTTAATTCTATTATCTCTGGCAGCAATCAAGTCAAATCTGAGTACGGAAAAAAGAGGAAAAATCCTCACAAAAAGGGCAAACCTATTGCAGAGGCGATCCGTCCCTTTACAATACGGTTAAATGGTTAAAGAACAGCACCGGGCACAGAAGACAGCGGTGACTTTCCAGTTCTGTTGTAAGGTCAAGGGGGGAGCGCCCGTGGGGTTTCCAGCCGAAAAGTCGACGCCGATGTCAAACTAAAATAGCAATCGGAAAAAGAATTATACAGACACGGTCCCCGCGGAGCTGGGGCATGAGGGCGGCGCAAGGAAGAGACGTCGCAAATTCCATTTATCGGGATTACAGCAACGCTTTCCGCGGCCCTCGTGATACGTATGGAATTCACAGCTCCTGTTCCACTCAAGCACTTAATCACAGAATCGACTGGGTTGGAAAAGACCTCAGAGATCATCGAGTCCAACCCTTGGTCCAACTCTAGTCTGTTTACTAGATCACGGCACTAAGTGCCATGTCCAGTCTCAGTTGAAAAATCATCCAGTTCGAAACCAACGGGACTTACGGCACTTGCGGGGAGCGATGGGGACTGCTTTGCTAAACTGGTTTCTGTTCTCGGGAACGCAAAACCCGTGTGAGAGGATCAGGGGCAAGTCTCACCTTCTTTTTTTGTAAAATTAACAGCATGGGCAGCCACTTATGAAGCCAAATGCTGTTTCTCCTGTATGAGAGATGCTGGAAATGCTGGAAAACCAGGCTCATCGCAGACCAAAAAGACACTTGGAGCTCTACAAGAACCCATCAAAAGGTACCGCACTGTTCCTTTCTGAGAAGCTTCCTGTACCTTTTTCAAAAGCATCAGATGCTTGTTGCCGTCAGAAACAGGATGCAAGGCGATGGTCCATCAACGTCCGGGTCTGACTGCCATAGCAACCTGGCCGGTCCTGAGCGCAGAAATTCAGCACGGATCCAAAGAAAGGCTGAAAGAACCGTTCCCAATGCAATTTCCCATCGCCCGCAGCCCTGGCAATCTGCACAGACATCTTTTGGATCTGTGAGCAGAGAAAATCTGATCTGGGAGTCTTGGAGAAAGCGAGCAAAATTCATGGTGCTCTCCAGGTAATTTGTTTTTTCATAGCATCATTTTTCTGACCTTAACGAAGTTTTAAACGGCAACAGCAGAGAGCCACTGAAGTTTCTAAATTAAAATGAAAAAGCCCCATGGTTTCTTTCTCCTTCACTGGATAAACAGATTTAAAAGCAGAAGAACTGAGCTAGAAATCACTAGTAACGAAGCACTTTCATCACCGCTTATTTGTGGTAGCCTCCAAACAATACGATGCCATCTGTATTTCTCTGATCTCAGAAAGCAGCCATGAGTAATTGCATTTGATTGTTGGTAGGAGTCGGGAGGAGGAGGACAGAATGCTATTCCACCACTTAACTCCTTGTTTTATAAAGATCAAGGAGCCTCATTTTCATCCTATTTACAAACCAGTATTAAAGTGATTCCCAGTATAAGCTCTGCTGGGAATTAGGCTGCCGTGGATACGCAAGAGCCTGATATTGGGAAGAGTTGATCTCAATTTTCCTCGAGAACAGAGAGACCCTTTTCTCCTACTCAGTGTCAGACAATCCCGACTCAAGTCTTGCAGATCCTCTAAAATACATTACTACACACATTAAAAAAAAATCCTCATCGTAGTTTTTGCTAGTAATATATTTCCCCAAACCTTGAGTAAACCTTGGAATTAAACACTTCTTGTACTCATTCCATTTCCTCCCATCAGCTCCAAGGCTTCCCAGCTCCTCTTTTGCATTCACCACATGCATTAATACCAGCTTTTTGTTGGAGAACCTTATCTTCAATGATAACTATCTAGCCCTAGAATTCTTCCTCCATCAGCTAATAAACGATCCCCACTCCCTGTTGCCTCTCTCCTCCTGTCACTAAGCAGCATCAATTCCCACGGAGCAGAAACGGCGCAGAAAAGCAGCAGAAAAAGCTCGGTGGCGACGCAGCCCGTTCTTCTGGGACTGAGCGGAACCAGAAGAGCAGCTGCCACCTTTGCCTTTAAGCAAGGAAGCAATCAAAGATCGTTAAGTGGACTTCAAATGGTCAGTGCTGAAATCGGGCGCTGCAGCTGATTTAGAAGCGTGTTCACTTACCTCCCTAAACCCGGAGTCGTTTAACCTCCCCGTGTAAATCAAGAGGTTAAAGAGCGATAGGCGCGGGCAAAGCAGCGACTGTAAATCAAGTGATGGAGGGAAGGAAGCCACACAAACCACCGCCTGTACAGTTATCATCCCAGATCGGTACATTGAGTAATAGCTTGTGTTTATACACTGCCTTTCATTCGGTATAACCAGAAAGCGCTTTCCTGATTATATACAGATAGAGGTCCGCGGATGCAGCGGAACGTGGCAGCCGCTCTTTGCANTCATCTCCAAATCAAACCGACCATGGATGCAGGGGAACGTGGCAGCCGCTCTTTGCAAAGCAAGCCAAGAGCTTCTGAGAACGGAAAACAAAGAAGAACTTCTCTGAAAATGCATCTCTTTGTGTTTTGGAGATGCGGAGTAACGTGGGGTCGGCAAACAGTTAGCTAAGACAGGGCGATCACAGCTCAAGGGATACAGCAAGGGGCAGAGCGGAACGAGTTTTTATCTCTCTTGTTTTCAAGATACCCACTTCAGCTTCATACAGCATCAGACTGCGTGTTCTGGGTCAAGAAAACACACCCAAACCTCAGATAAAAACACATCTATAGGAAAATAGATGCATAGGATCTAAGTCGCTTGAAGTTCTTTGGAAAATTAAACAGTGCAACCCAGCAGCAGATCTCTTTTTAGCTTCCAGATGTCATCCCTGGTGGCTGGGAGGCGGATGGGAGACACCGGGTTAGATCTTGAGCACCAGTCTATATTTCAAAGGTACAGAAGGGGCTAGAAGAGGAGACACCACGTGAGATATTACTATATCAACTAATAGAGCTGGCTTCCCTTCTGTCCCTGCCACTTGTCGTACTTCTACGATGCCCACTTTTCTTCCCTAAAACCAATTTCTACAGGAAAAAACCTGAATCCTAAAGGAGTATCAAGGAAAAAAAAGTGACTGTTACAAGGATGACTGGCTCTTGGTATGGTCTGTGGCAGGAGTCATATATTTTGCTTAATTAAGATAAGGCTGTTGCTTCTTTGCAGATTTCACTAATACAGAATTTATTGATGTAGCATTACACAGCATTTTAAAGTGATAAAATACAGCTGACACACAAGCCAAAGGCACCCTGAACTGAAAACCAGAGAACACACTAATGGAGATAGATCTCGGTGCTTCGGCCGAGCACGAGTGCTCTCCACCGAATCCAATATCTGGTCCCGATTCAAGGAAGCAAGTACTTCAAGTACTGATTTAAAATTCATCCCTGCCGGTTTTAACTCAAGCACAAGCGTCTGTACTTAGTCTGGGTGTTCAGCCACAACCCTACATCCCATTTGAAGCCATTCAACATGCCACAAATCCAACCCCGGAGCCAGATGAGCACCAAGTGACACTTCTGAAACTCACGTCACAAATTGGATGCTCTAGACCTCGTTGGTTATTGAAGATGACAGAAGCTAAATGTTTGACTGTCTGCGCCGCGTCTTAGATCTGCACATAAAACGTTCACAGAATCATTTGGGTTGGGAAATCAGATCAACAAGTACCAACTGCTAACCCAGCACTGCCAAGTCCACCTCTCAAAACATCCCTGAGAACCTCATCTCAACCCCTGCAGGGATGGTGACTCCCCCACTGCCCTGGGCAGCCTGTTCCAATGCCCCACAGCCCTTTGGGGAAGAAATGATCCCAAATTTCCAACCTCGACCTCCTTTGTTGCAACCTGAGGCCGTTTCCTCTGGTCCAACCTGCAGAGCCGCACACAGAACCTTGGGGCTCAGGTTCCTCATTACCGGCACAACGAGCCTTCGCTAAGGTGACGTTTGGTAACAGCGGTGAGATAAGTGCCTTCGGAATTGTGCACGGTATTAACAAGTCATGAAGAGGTTTCGCTCCGAAGAACTTCAAACGCAACGCGCAGTTCCGCAGATCTTCCTCCAATTAGCGAAAAGGGTAACAATTTTCAGGCTAAAAGAACCTTTCAAGCAAAATCATTAGTTTCTCAAGCGATGCTTAATAACGGAAACCAGTTCCCGTGCCTGTTGCAGAAAGGCAGTGATTGCTCTGTAATGACCACCTGAATTAGCAGCACCTGCATCCAGAAATCTCAAGCTTTGCAGAAGCCCACACGGGCATTCAGATGTCAAGGTAAGGACTTCTTTCTCGATTTATCTACCCCGTAGCCCAAGAGAGAGCTGCAACAGATGCAAACATGCTTGTTAACACAATTAGTAGAAGATACCGCGCTTCCAAACACACCGTTCGGTGTCACGCTGCTGAAATCACGGCGCGTCATGCCCAGTTTAAACCTGACATGCTGTGCTACAAGATACAGTTCAACAGAACAACGCGCAAGCTCATGTTTAATCCAGTCTCCATTTGCTGATTATCTCTGAGATTCAGGAGAACAACTGTGATAAATTACTTGACAAACATGATTAAAATCCCTGAAGTTCTTTATTGCTCCGGCTAGCTCCCAGGCACTAAAAGTGCTATGTCATGTTAACCGAAATTCCTTTTTACTCTCTTAGACTTTGAATGTCAAGTATATCGTGTTACGATTATTTTCTGATAATATATTATTCTATACATGCACAATTCACAAGCCCTCAAACCATTCTCAAGGAAAGATATTTCTTTCCAATTTGACAAACCTACCCGAACCCCAGAATCTACTCTGCATGTTGACAGCATTAGAGGTGAGCGACCACGCACAAATAACAGCCTAAAACAACCACAAACGGCTCCTTCTCAACTGCAAAGCAAAGAAAATAATCATGCACACTCCTGCCGTCTCATTGTTTTAAACTGAACGTTCAGAGCGATGTTTTAACAGTTGCCTGATGGCTCAAATATTGGCCCAACACAAAGCCCTGTTCTGATCCGCACTGTGCGCTATGGTTTCAAAAGAGGTACTGAAGGTTTTGGCAGCATTAACCAAATGCATCTAATCAGTAAATAATTGGAGCAATAACTCAGAGCTGTTAGTGTAATAATAATAATAATATCTCACTGCCGTGATGTTTGTCCATTACCCACCTTGAGCAGCACTAACATGAAGGGAATCCAGGGCATCTGCCCCGACATTAATAACGTTTCCAAACTGGACCCTTTCCAGTGTTTTATGTGGTTGGGCCCCTGAATGGGAATGGAAAAAATAGTGGAGATAACGAGGCGAAACCTCATGGCATCCCCCCAAGCCCCTTTATCCCAGGTTTTTGGAGGATTATTCTAAAACACACAGTGCGTCTCTAATTACTGGATCAAAGCTGCGTAACAAATGATGGAAGTGCCTTCGGCGATCAGGAGAAAAACGAAATAAGATCCAGTTGAAGAGGAGAGAGGGGAAAAGGAGGACAGCGTGCAAGCCTACGGATTGCTGCACAGGGTCTGGAGGGATGTAACACGGAGCAGGCTTGTTTGAAGGTGTTACTACCCTGGTTTGTGCGAGAATTCCCCAGGCTTCATCCACACACGTTTGCAGAGGATTCTGGCTTCTCCGCAAGAATTATTTTTACCCGGAGAACTGGGTTTGCTGCACTTCTAATGGGCTGGATCCTCGGCAGATGGGAAGCGGCATCGCTGCGCTGACGTCAATAGCCGCAGCTTGCGAGGAATCCCCGAGACGAGGGTTTATCCTGAGTTAATCTCCCCTTTCTCTTTATTTGCATCGGAGAACATGGCTCACGCCTGGCGCCGACCGCAGAAACATCACGGCAACACCCAGCTGTGGAGGAATGGTTGGAATGCAAGGGGCATGTAAACTAGCTGCAGTCAGCAGGTAACATGAGTGGACAAAGAACTCAATTGTTTTAGCTAATTTACAATTGTGATTAGATAGCGGGGAGTAAAGACAGGAAACACCTGGCCAAGGAATGCAGAACTAAAGCCAAGCTAAGGGTCAACCCAGATAACCTTTAATAGCCTATCGTGAGCTCTGCTTTTTCAATATGTATAACCTCATTAGTTGCAGCCAATTAGGGAATGACAGATGTATGAATTGTAGCCAATAGAAGAAATGCATAAGTAATGTTACTCCTGTATAAAATCAGAAGTTACGAACAATAAAGTGAAGCCTGTTGATACTTACATTAAGTGTCAGCGTCTTCCCTCGCCGAGCAAATACAACACCCAGCGACCGCAGAAACATCACAGAAACACCCAGCGACCGCAGAAACATCACAGCAACACCCAGCGACCTGCCCCGAAACACAAAACCGCTCGTGCACCTGCAAAAACCGCCCCGCAGCTGAGAGACGGCGATTTGCAAACCCGGCACGTCCTGCGCTAAAGGGACATTGGGATGGAAACGCAGCCCCGCGGCGGGTCCCCGGGACATATGCTCTTGTGTAGCATCCACAGCCATCGCGACTCCAAAGCAGCGCTCAAAACATGCCAAAGATCACCAGTTAATAACGCAGATTTTAATAAAAATCCTCGCCACGTTACAAGTTTGTTCCCTAAGGAAAAACTGTGATTTTGGAGCGGTTTTGATTTGTTTTCTAGCCATGAACACAATATACTCAGTGGTTACTCTTTGCAAAGTTCTATTCCCTGGAGCTACTGGCATCAGCTCTAAAGCAGCAAGCGGAGGCCTCTGTGTACGCACAAGATATCCCAAAAATCGGCTTTAAGAAGACAGCAAGCGCTAGGTCCACCACCGAGTTACACCATGGGTGAAAAAACCAGCACTAAAAGAAGACAACACGGTAGAACGAGGCTTAATTACTTATCTCACGCCTTCTAGACTGCAGAATCGCACGTTATTCCAAAGCCAGGCAGCGAGCGACACTGGGTGACTGCGAGCTCATAATTTCTGAGTGATTGCTGAATAATACACCGACAATCCATCCACAAGATTTCTGCGAATTACTATCATTCTATTATGTGAAGCCATTTCTATGTAATTAAGAATATTTAATAGCCTGGACAACCCGTGGCAACCAGCACAAAAATAACTGGGTTTCGTTTTGGAGCAAAAAGCCTGATTTAGAAAAGCTTGTGGTATTAACAATGTGTGTTTAACTACCCCAGTGCAACTGAGGTGTCACTTACAGAGTGAGAAATGGGGACGGGCGGATTTTAACCGATTCCCAGCAAGCCCCTGACCCTCTTGTTTCCAGCCATTAGCAAGTTTCTGAAGCCTTCCGAGGGGTTTCATTTGTTCTCAATCACCAGGAGTTTTAACTGAGGAATTTAAATGATTCTCTCCTAGACAGACCTAATTTTAAGAGCCATTCAAGTGACATCCCTCTGAGCTACGGCACTTTGAGAAGACACTCCACGAGCATCCACCGTGCTGTTTGCTCCAATGGAGCACAGCAGAATAAATACCATTTATCAGAAGGGGGATGTGATCTCTGGGATAGAACCAGGAGCTACGAGCCAAGGACGGTATGTGCAAAAAAATCCTAATCGGGCACCTGAATTTGCAGGTTTTCCGAAATACTGAGGACCTGCGGCCCCTGATGACTCCACAGAAACGTGAAGATCTTCAGCTCTTCTGAAAGATCCGTGAGACGAGGGTCTGTCTAAAGGAGAGATACGAGCGTTCAGACTGAGATAAAAACGCCTATAAACCAGTTGCCATCTCTTTGACTCGAGTATTACGATCCAAGGCAGAGTTTCCTTTGCAGAAACGAAGATAACGTTTCATAAAGCCCTGTGTATACAAGGCATACACTGTGGAGGAACCGTGTGGGAGGTCCCCACAAAGTGCTGAAAATAAAATAAGCTATTTTATTAAATATCAGCCTGATTACCTCATCCCCAATACATTCTTTCATATTACTGGTATATGGGTTTATAAAGTGATCTTGCTTCAAGCAGATGCATAGTGGTGTGTTTAACTGAGACAACAAAGTTGGGATTTATATATATATGTATAAATCATATATATATATACACACAGCAAGAGAGCTATAAGAACCCAGCCCTACTGAAAATACTCCTCCTTTCCTTTCTGCCTTGGACTGAAAATGAGGAGAGAACTGGTAGGGACAGAACAAGCCTTACCAACCTGCTGGGAGACATCATCAATGTGATTTTCAGGCAGAACACTGATGCAGGTCGGCAGAGATGGGCAACGATAAGATTGAGCGACTGGAGAGAAACGAAATGTATTTCGTCTTCATTTGTTCACAATGTAGATACTTAACTTTTGCAGTAAGTTCGAGGTTTTTTCTTTCAATTTTTTGGTTATATGGATCCACAGACTCGCTAATTTTCAGGATTTGGTAGTTCGCAATGGATCTTCATCAGTTATTACAGAAAGCGTTTAATCACATTAGCAGGGAAGAGATGTTTGCGGTGCAACACTCCCTGTGCAATTTGCCCTCCTTATCATTCTCTGAGCAGCGGTTCATAGCGAGGAGATACGCAGCATAAAACCTCCCAGAATATGGAATTTTCTGAGCAATTCTGTCACAAGTCTCCCAGGACACCCCAGTCAAGGATGAACAATTCAGTAAAAGCCCTACAGAACCGGAAATAAATTAATCATGCATTTTGAAGTGTTTCAAACCTCCCCGTACGATTTAACGAAGAATTCCGTTGAGTTTTTCAAGGTAGAGAGAAAAAGGTCTTGCCTGGTCTATAAATCAAGTTCTCGGTGTAAATTAAATACATTAACACCAGAGAAGATCTTGTTCTATCAATTCCGAAGCAAACTTGGTTTCTTAGTGGACTTTGTGATTTTTTCTCTTTTATTGCCTACACGACTGCATCCATTTCTGCACAACTCAACACCAAAGGTGCCATTAACTCAGGACCAAATCACTTCCAAACACTCGTTCCATTTTTAATGCTCCGAGAGTGGAAGCCATCCGCCGGGCTACTACATAAGCTGGAAATTTTTAGCATCATTAAAAAATAAATGGTTTCCCTACATAAAGCAGCGAGTGGTTTGCTTGGGAAATAAACCCTTTCATTTTCTTTCATTTAATGGGTAAAATTGAAAGCAGGTATGGAGTGTTTCCTACCTTCCCCACTAAGTGCGGCGGGTCCAGGCTGTTAAGAACTTTATGAAGTGGCTGAGAATCGCCTGTACCTTCAGATAAATGTGATTTGCTTTAAAATACCCCGGGCACTCGCATACAACACTAAACCACAGCAAATATCACTGCTTTAGGTTATCATTTCAGGATAAGAGTTGAGCCAAGGTCACAAAAAGGAAGGCTAAAAAAACCCACCCAGAATTGGTGCGCATAAAACCCCAGCCCCAAACCACCTCATTTTCAAAATCATAAACCCCCGTCTTACTTCAAGGAACAGCCTCTAATTAATCGATGCCAGGAGGAAATTTTGCCTCGAGGGTACTTAATTTTATGACTGCAAACAGGGTATTTTTTGCTGTCGAAAAGAGGATATTCAAACAGCCTCTGATGCGGGTACTGAGGAAAACACAGAACAAAGAGCTGCCGCCCACAGTACAGGTGGAACTCCGGCTTTTGAGTCATTATCTTAATTTTTTTTAATGGCATGCAAAGACTATGTCAGTAGCACTTTTCATTATCCACTTCACCAGTCCAGAACTCCTCGGTAATTGTGCCCATCCACTCTCCTTTGACAGGGCTAACGAACAGAACAAGAGCTTCGGATAATACACAAGCTGCTTGTAAAGAATTGGTCTGCGAAGGCAATAATCTAAATGGCCAAGCTGATGAGTTTGCACAGCGCCTTGCTCTGGGGAATATGCATTTTCTCTAGTGTGGAGCAAATATCTCATACTTGGGGAGCAATGAGAGGGACTAAGATATAACTCCTTTAAAAGTGATTAAAATAGAGCTCGGACAGCTAAACGAGCAATCTAGGCTGGCAACAGAACTAGAGAAATAGCCCCAAATAAACAAAGTTATATCTTGTTGACCTCAAACAATGTATTTTCTGCGTTGTTTTTAGGCCCTCCAAAGAACAGGGGAAAAAAAATAACCTTACTATTCATATTGACAGAGAATCCCCTCCCTTGTGATGCAGCCCAGATACCTTAAGGTGTGATGATGGTACCCTAAGGATGCTTAAATGGGACACTGAATTGGAAGGTAGTTAGGAAAAGATGTTCCTGTCCCCTCTAACCCAGCTCTCATGTACCTCTTATTTTCCCTTTTATTATTTAAACCAACAAAAGGGCTCCAAAAATCAGCCCTTCTACGTAAATCTCCCTGATAGCAGCTAAAAACCTCATTTGCTCACCTTTCCTCCACCCGTTCTTATAGGAAACATCTTCCAAAATGCAATTAAAAACACGTCAAGATAACCCTAAATCTACAAAGTCTCAGACACGGTGTTCCCTACTGGCAATAAAATTAATTTAAAATATGAAAAATATTCTTAGAGCCTTCATTTGTTTCATTATAATCTAAGGCACTCCTTTAAGATTAGCACAAAATCTATAGGAGCTTCAAGGCATTTGCTGCTGCATTTCTAGAATACGACTTCAGTAAGTTAATTGAACTTGCCAGCTCAGAGATCATCACCATAGCAGCAAAACAGAGAAAGTTCAGACGAGACAAACCGACGTATCAATCCGTCTCAGTCCTTGTAAGATATCTGAAGATTAAGATTCTTGGCTAGATCAAATACACTAGATTAGCAATAATGACATCTTTTAGGCTTTTTCAACCTATATTCATAGACCAATCTTCTCAGTGGTGCAGATAAAGATGCCTCATTAGACAGTTCTCCATACAGAGGCTGATAATGTTTCGCTTTTTCATCATCTTCATACCTTTAAGCCAAAAAAGAGAGAGATACCTTATTAAAAAAAAAAGGAAAAGGAAGTATTTCAGCTATTCACTGACACACCTGACAGGATTTTGCACACACGACTTACAGAGACCATAAAGAATTTTTAAGAACCAAAGAGTCAGCCTCTTGAAAAGATTTTTTTATGGGCAAAATACCAAGTTCTAATTTTTACACTGCAAACGCTTCCGAAGACTTATTTCCTAATCCATCCATCCACAAAGAAATAAAAACCTATTTTACTCAAAGAATAATTTGGGGGGGTTACCTATATTTTGTCACTGTCTCTAAAAACGACACCGAGGTGTTCCATTCTTTAATACACACCAGTTCATCCCAGTTAATCCCAGCAGCTCGTGCCGAGCCCAAGTTCTTCTGCCTGGTGTCAAAGCAAATTCTTTGGTTTCAAATTGTTCGCTTCGTTAGGGAATATTAATTTTCAGAGAGCGGGTGGGAGACAATACAATGGTGTGTTTTGCTTCACCCCTGGATGTCTGTCTGTCTGTCCCCAAGGTTTCATCTGCCTGGGAACCATAAGAACCAGCAGCTCCCCAAGATAATAAAGCAGGGAGGGAATTTGTGGTGTCTACAGGAACAGAAAAAAGAAAAGGAAATAATTAACATTCCCAAATTGGTAAGAGAAATAAGGAGAGAATCCAAATCTGAGACAAGCTCAGAGGCTGAGCATCGCTCTGATGCCATCAGGTAAAAACCTCCTTCATTTCAATTGTCATTTACCTCCAGCCTTCACTTAAAATCACACCCCGGCACCTTTTTGTTAGTCATCCACATATTTATATCCCTCTTGTACGTTTTATCCCATTAGAAGAGTTATAAAGAAATAAATTAGAATCACAACACATCTCCAGCTTGTTCTGAAAGAGACTGTTAGCACTTGACTCATCTACTTAGGTGTCAATTTAGCACTCTTAGTGGGATTTAAATGGAGTTAAAACCCATCTGCTTAAGACAGAATCTGCATCTGTCCCATCAGCACTCAAAAGGATTAGAATGAAAAAAAAAAGAAGTGGACTATTACTACAACCTGGGAACATTCAACAATTCTGAGGACAACAGGTTCATTCCCCTGCCCCATGGGATCACTGCGTTGATTTTAGATACGGTTCTTTTGATGCAATGTGACCACTAGTTTAAATATAGACTCTGCATTTAATCCGCATTATCAGCTAGTAATACCAGCTTTTCTAAGTTACGGGTGTCTGAGTTTCAGATATGCCTAAGAAAGCAAGATCTTCAAAAGCAGTCAATAATTATGTCTACGTTCTTTTCTTAAATCAAATACCACAACGCAGAAGCCTTAAGAGGTGGTTTTCCAAGCATATCCAACAATTTCCCAAACCAGGCTCTCACTCTCATCCCATTTTGAAAGTTGGCCTAGATATTTAATTATTTGTCAAAAAAGCCACCAAACCCCGAGCAAATCCAATTCCAGACAGAAAACACATGCGTGCAATGTGACGTCTTCCAAGGAGAAAAGTGCTGCTCCAGCTTCTCAGAACGCATCGATTCCGTAATTAGGTGTATTAAGAGCTGTGTCTGTCGCATTTCACTCATTTCCACAGACATAAGAAGTCACATTTATAAGTCATTAAGCTGAAATAAAATCTTTGCCGGGCTTAATTAATTTAAATATTCATGGAAACAGGATAGCAGGGGGAAGTGTTGCTCTTAATCAAAACAGACATCGCTGTTCTATAATGCAAATTGCTATTTCTTATGTGGACATTGCCAAGTACCTAGAACAAAAGGGAGCGGAACATTAATGGTGAGCATATAGAAAATGCAGCTAAAAAGGATGCACATTGTCCTTTACCTCTTGAATTTGCTGATCCAAACATATGCTTAATAATAATGTCGCGCCTAATAGAGTAGTTACTTCCAGGGTAATTTGTCACACTTTACTCGAGCTCAACACAACACGCACCCCTCCCCATCTTGCTTTCCAAAGGGAGTTATTCATTCAGTATGTTCACAGCTCCCAAGTTGTTCTCCTTTGCTGTAGAGTCTTGGTTCCAATCTACAAAACCATTAGCAAAGCCGGTTCCTCACGAATCATCTCTCAGGCTGCTGCCTTGAAAATTCCAGCCCAAAACACCATGGCCGAGCTTATTCCCTGGCCCCTGCTACATCAGGACCTTCTGGGACCTCATTGACAAGCAAATCCTCTCCTTCTCACCCAACACCTTGTCCTGCTCAGGCCTTGCCCAACCCCTCAGCACCCACAGAGGTTAATTCGCAATGCTGTGCTTCAAACGAGCAGAGCTGGAGGGTGAGCTGAGCATTATCCATCCTCCTACCTCAACGTGGCACCTCTCCCGCGCACACGTAGCCCCAGGATGGGTTTCTAAACCCGTCTTAGCTCCTCCATGGAGCTGTTGGGGTGGGTTTCCAGCTTCCCGAGCTGCAGGTCTGAGAGGGATGTTGGAGTTTAAACAAGTTGAAAAAGGCAGAATGTCTCCTCCTGGGAGTTCCTACAGCAAACCCACCGCAGACAAGATCTTCTTTTGAAGATGGGCACAAGCGGTAGCGATGGCTCCTCTTTCTACAAACCTTTGTAGCGAGGGCACATGCCCGAGAGGTGGGAGATCAAAGCTCCTTCTCCTTCTCTGCCAGAGGGAAATCCATAGAACTCAACTCCAACGGATGGAAGTTCTCCCTCCTACGGCTGGCCTGTGCTGCTTAGAACAAAACGACACTGGATTTGCTGGGCTGAAAAGTGACACAGCAAATTGCTACGGTTTGCAGAAAAACTACTTGGCCAAAATAAAAAAATAGGAAGAAAATACAGTTTCTAATTTTTGCCTGTTAATAGCAGCTTTGGTTTCATTATCTGCCATCCCTGCGTTCGGCTGTGGATGCAATTAACATCACAGAAATAAAATACTAGATGGAAATAGCAACATGTTTACTGGTAATGAAATGTTTATGGATCAATTTGGTACACTAGTAAAGAGTGAATGAATTTACTTCAGGATGAGAGAAAACAAAGTGTAGATAAGTGCTGAAAATCACTTTAACTCCAGACAGTCACGAAACGTTATTATTATTCCCCCCAGAAAAGATAATATCGATCGCCGAGAATCATTTAGGCAATGACAACAATGTGTTTTCCTGATAGAATGCAACGACCCGTTTAGTAGATGTCTGGACAGAAAACAGCGCTGACCGAAATCCCAAATTTAAAATCTCCTTTGATAAATACCCTCAAGAGGAAACCTTGACGTGACCTCCTCGCTCCTCCACGTTCTTCTCTCTCCAGGAGAAAAAGCACCAGGCTATTGCTTGACGGGCAACCAATTTTGTCTGTCGCTGCTTTATTTTCCACTTTTCGTATGGGCAAAATAGCGTTTGTACATTTACAAAAAAACAAAAGGAAGTTCCTAAGGGTAGGAGCAGATTTAGACAGCGCCTAGAATAACAAAAGCTACTGCTACACCTCCGCTAGGCCGAACAGCTAAAAGAAGTTTGGATCGGATGCAGTTTAAGGCATACCACAGAGGGGAAAAAAATCCTCAGGGAATTTTGCCGCTTTTAACGACGATTAAATGCTATATATTCTTCTGGGTTCAGCTGCCGTTCGGAACAGCATCACATCAGCATCCTACAAATGAATAACAAAGGTTTAGGTGGAATCAGCGGGATTCCCTCGCTACTATTTTTACGGTGGCTGGCGAAAGAAGTAACACGTCTTTCTCTAGTGTGATGGAAAATAAAGACGTTTCATGCAAATCACAATTGGAATTGTTGTAATAAAGGTGCAGAAGAGCCGCGGCTCCGAAAAGCGTCAGAAACGGGGAAAAACAGGGCAAGGAAAGAAAGGGAGAGAAACGAGAGGCGGCTTGAAACGCGGGGGAGCTGGAGAAGCTTCATTCATCTCGGCAGAACAAAAGGTGATGAATAATAACACGAGATCCCAAAGAGACCTCGGCACGGCAGGCGGTCCAGGTATTCCTGGAAATCGGACGGCACCAGCACAACAGCTCTTGCAGAGGCTCGAAAAAGGCTCAAAAAAGAAGAAATTTATCACACGACGTTTCTGTTGGCCCTGGGAGGCGGCAGGTTAACCCCAACCCAAACTTCTTAATCCATCACGGCTAATCCAAATCAGCCCTTTTCAGCCATTTTTAACGTCGGATTCTGCTAAAGGCTTCACCGAGACTCCCTGCACCTCACCCCTGCCTTCAAAACAGGGAAAAGCAAAGTCCTAACACCCCCCTGACATCTCCGTGCGACCTGCAAGACACAAGATCCCTTTGTTAAAATCCGCCGCCGCACCCGCCGAGTCACCAGGGCTTCGTTTCCATTGCAAGGGGCAGCAGGGTCAGGTCTCCGAAAAGAAAATAACTCACCCCCATTTTGATTGCAAAGCGCGCTCGGCCAACAAAAACGCTTCTGAAAATGCAATACCTGACCTACGGTGGCAGAAAGCAGCACCTCCCGAAGAACCAAATTAACCACATCTCTCGCTTCTGCTTCTTTTTCCCCGTGAAGCGTAACGAAGTTGAAAAGTCACGATTCAAACTAACCGGCGACACTTCAGTGCAAGAGGCAAACGCCCCCAAGAATCCTGACGAGCGACAAATGGTGTAAAATATGCAAGGAAAGCCTCATCTGTGCCTCAGGACTGGAGAAGTCGCTCAATTCCAGCCCACGCACCTCAAAGAAGGTTTTTTGAATGAGAACCGATGCTCCAGGACTCCGAGCAATGTGGATCCAGACTTCACAGAGGTTAATGCTCAACACGCAAAACTGGAAGGGCAGCCAGAAATAGTCCGTTAATTAAGTGTTTACCTGCATCCAGTTTTAGGTGAACTTTTCTGATGATCCCAGAAACAGAAGACTTGAGGGGCCCCCGTGCTCGAGCACCCCATCTGAAATACTTTAATTATACTCAGAAATACAATACGCTATTTCAGGTATCCTTTTTAAGAGGTTATAAACCGAGCTTACCAAACAAGCCTGTTGTATCTAATATATTGAACTTCTGTACCACAAGCTGAATCATACAGTAGGTTTCATTTCCTTGCTGATTTTAAGCTGGGGAGTAAGGTATAAAAATATTTCAGGTAATAATCCATGAAATATTTCCTTATGCACAACCTTTTGTTATTTTTAAGGATATTTGATCCTAAACAATTTACAATTTTATTTTTTTCAGTCTGTGAAGAATTATAAAGTAACCACATAACACAAGCAGGAGCATCCAGCCATTCCTCCAGCAAATGTATACCAGCCTGGAATAAACCATTTCATAAACCTTCAATATCATATAGACTTTCAATGATGAAATTTCTGCGGACTTCTGTTCCATGGATTAAAACGGAAGCCTAAATTTGCCAGTGTCAATTTCTCTATTTCCCATTTATTTTCAATTTGTTCAATTGCCTTCAGGGCAACAAGTTTGATCTTATGAAGAGCATTGTACCTCTCAAACAATTTATCAGCCTGTTTATTCATTACTCACTTGATTTGACCTGTACTGGCTCACCTACCACTTCAAGTCATCTTCAGGGAATTTAATTAGTTGGAAGAAAAGCTCTTAAACCAGGTTTCAATGCAATTCCCCACCTTTCCCAAGTGCTTCTTCATGTCCCAACCATTATATTAATAGAAGAAGCTGGAAGTACCCAACAACTTCAAACCAACCGGGCTCAGGTCATGTTGCAAATTCCAGATCCAGCTGCAAAATTCACTAATAAAACCATTAGAGAGGAAAAGGGCAACAGAGAAGGAGCCGGAAAGGATAGAAAAAGCATACCCCAAAATTTCAGAGTCTTCTAAAGTATTTGGTTTACTCTTGATAGAGTTTCTTCCATCAATAAGTCAGTTACCATTAAACCGAGGCCTAGCTGACACCCCCAAAAGCATCTTCCCAATTTGTGTATTTTCCATCCCATCAAATTTTGGACAGGTCAATCCCAAACTTCCACGTAGCAGAAATGTGAAATTTTGAATTCGCGTGAGCAAAATGGCTCGTTTCCATCGTAAAAGAATTGAAATTAGCTTGTTTTGAACAGATTGCTGCAAACAGAACGCTCGGAGGGGCGTTCAGAGCCTCACAAGCTGGTTCTGTCCCATGCAATAAATGTTTCATCCACCCAACTCAGTCGAGCCTATTGGCAGGGAATTGCTTCCCATCCATCTTTACCTGCTGAAAAAGCCACTTGTTCCTCAAACAGACAGTAATTCTCAAATTTAGACAGAATTTCTCGTCCAACTATGACAATGAATAAGTAGCGACAAGTTTCAGAAAAAGGAGCGAGTCGACTACAGCTCAGGTGGAAGAACATGGGGTTGGCTCTGCTGAAATCGATAAAGCCACAACATATTGTACCAGCCAAGGATACAATTTCTTAATGAGGAGCATAAAATACAAAAAGAAATTCCCAACTAATTCCTCCTTCCATCAGCCCAGCTCACAAAAGAACTAATAGCTTAACATAGAAAGAGCACTTCAGCTCCAAGGAGGAGTAATCTCTACCAGAATACTTTTAATAGAGTAATTTCATGGAATTGTTTCAGGAAACCTGTCAATTCTGGTAGAATCTCGGGATGGGAATTCATTTCCAGGGCAACACTGGTAGGAGGTGAAACATAAAAGTGAGTGATGGCTTAATGAAAATAAATGGTCTGAAATAACACTAGTACAGTAAAGCAGATATTTATCGTGTTATCCAAGTTGGCTACATGAGAGTTATTAAGTTAAATCAGCCCTCATAGAAGCGGAATAAATGGAGACAATTCTGATGATCCCAATGCTTTAATCTCACCGTTCGGAGTATATTAGTCAGGGACAGAAAGAACAAGAAATTGCCATAAAGAAATATCTTAATTTTTAATGTAAACCTTTTGCAGAAAAGCCACTTTAAAACAGGTGTATCTCTTCAATTTCTAATTAGGACGCATTAAAGTTATTAGGAAAGGAATAATTTCATCCTTCCAGAACCTACTTGGCCACTTAAAAGAATATTTGATCGTGTGGGTAAAGAGGAAAAGCTACAAACCAAAATTCTGCTGTTTGCTCTTTGTGTTCCAAGGACATGGATCCTCTGTTATCATCAACATCGTTAAGTATCAAAACAAATAAGTTTGCCCAGCGACAGTGAAAAGCTGATGGCTGTACGAGCAAAGAAGGCCAGGAACTTTGCATCTCGAGAGATCAGTCCTGCGACTATCACAGCAATAAATCAACCAAGCCTCCACTTCGGCTCATGTTTTCATGAAGGTGTTTTACAGGAACGCTCATCTCCTGATCACGCTACCGTATCGAGATTGAAGAAGCTACAATATCAAGATTGAGGGAGGACTGTTGGTTGGAAAGGGATCAGTCACTGCGCCTTCTTAAAAGGAGAAAAAAGAAAAAAAAGGGGCAAAGAACAAAAAAGCCCACACACCTTTTTATCCCCCCTTGCAGCTCAGTGAAAGCTCAAAGATACGCAAAAAAAGGTTTAGACTGAAAGCTTTGAAGAAAAAGAGTCAAGATCAGTCACCTCCATTCCCCAAACGAGAACATTTCACGGCCAAGATACGACAGCGTTTCACCCCATCCAAACCCAGCGTTGCCTTCAGCACACATGAGACCCTGGCGGACGCTTCGTGAGGGTGTGTGGGAAACACAGACAACTAATAACCCCTGATTTTCATGTACCCTTCCAATTTCCACAGATAGAGCAATCTGTAAATTCTGGAAGCCAGAAGAACTTCCATTATCATCTTTGTTTATTGGTCCCCAGAAGCTGTTCTTTTCTCGGTAGATCTTATTTTCTCTCTCAACTTATTTGCAATTTTTTCCTCCAAAACACCCTGTGGCCATGGCTTCCGCCACTGGATAACACGCCACGGGGAAAAAAACAACCCCAAAACTTCCTTTTTCAAAAGAAAAAACCAAACCCAAACCTGCTGATGAGTTTTAAATGACCCTGCAGATGCTTTTAAGTTTGAAAGGAAAATAAGTGGCGAATCATCATTCCTACCTGTAGGCTGAGTTGGAGTCGCTATCGCCAACCTGCCCCACGTCATTTTTGCTTAAGTACCACGTCCGTAAGGAAGAGCCGATAATGGAGCAATTTGCAGTTACATCAACATAAATCTAGAGCAATTTCATTTACTTTGTTACACCGTAAATTCAACCAAGCGCTGGTTTTATTAAAAGCAGAATTTTCCTAGCAACCCACTGGTTTTTTTCCATCCAAAACCTCCTCATTTTGCGTAACAATGAACCGAGTGCATCTGCTGTTGCACACACCGGATGATATATCTGCAGCTATATACGATTTAATCCACCGCTGAAAAATGGGCACCTCGCAAAAGCGTAAAGAAAATTAGAGTAATAGACGAGGGAAAACACAATCAGCCTTTTCCATATTTCCTGACAAGTTACGGATTCTGTTGCACTTTATCCAGACGGTCACCAGCAGACCAGGCTCTTGTGCCGCTGAAAATAAAGAGGAATTTTCAAGAAACTCAACACTGTCAAACTGTTTCTCGCTGCCTTTTACCTTGCTGGCACCCACCACATTATTTCCAGATGACATCCAAGCAAAAAAACCAAACTCCCTCACATACCTGTTGCCATGAATCGCGTTTTCAGGCCAGAGGTGGTGAGATTTTGACCGTCATTAATTCCCACCATAGATTTTAAGATGCTGGTCTGTGGTCATTCCTTTGCAATCTTGCAAAGGGCATAATATGAACTGATTGAAGGTAAAAATGACGCTAGAACTGCGAACACCTCGCTCCTGTAAATCAAGAGAAACCAAGTGTGAATCTACGCCCCCGAGCACCTTCCGTCCGGCACCTGTGGGCATCATCTGCCTTGTGCAATTAGGAGTTCGGAGCCTATTTATACCCAAAAGACTTCACTGAGCAGGTATGCTGGCTCTCAGACTTAAAAAGTGGCAATTCTGGCACAAAATATAACGATGGTTACAGAGGTCATAAGAAGTATTTTAATAAAATATTGCCTTCTGCTGACAGCGGCCTCTGCCAGAGCCTTGGTCAAGTGCTTGGGTCTGATCTCAGCATTTCCTCCAAAGGTCCGTCCCTCCTCCGGTTGTTGCTTTAGTGCCGCGATATTACAACCTCATAAAAATGGTACAGGTCAGGCTCGAGCTCCGAAGAACGCATCAGCAAGAAGTAAAACCTGAGCTACATCGCAACCGGCTGCACAAACACGTGGAGTGCACAAACGCTAAATATCAAATTAAAGCTCAACGGCTGTGTTTTCACCTAAACCCACAAAGCAAAAGCAAGTCAAGGCGAACCTGTCCTACGAGATAAACATCTCATTTCTTGCTCTTTTTCTCTCTCGTTAAGGCATTGCGATGATCTCTTTCTGGAGAGTGTTGCAGCGAACAGCAGCAGGCGATACCTACAAAATAATTAAGCCTTGTATTAACACGACCGCCCTATAACTTAGTAATTATACATTAATTCAACTGGAGGATACTGCCGGTCTCATTTTTGATCTGAAATTCCACCCTGACGCACGTTTAAGTAAAACCTGCATTTCACTGGATTAAAGACGAGTTGTCCAAGTGTTTCAACGAGCTCGGCAGACGCATCAGATCCAACGTTCAGCCTCTAACTGTCTCAAAAATGCTTTGAGCTCACTGTGCGACTTCGGATGAAGAAAAAAAAGGGAGTTGAAGTCACACCAGCCTCACCAACCTTTGCCCCGTTCCTACCCGATCTTTAGTCGACGGCCCCGAGAGCGCGCGCACCTGCTGGTGACGAGGAGGATCTGACAATAGGGTAAATCTCATTATCGCATCTTCCGCCCTCCACAGCTCCCGAGGTCAGGCGGCTTCTCCTTGTTGTGGCTTTTCCACGGTTGATCTGGAGAAGCCTGAGGATGAGCACAAAGCCCCAGAACATCCACCGAAGGGTGCGTCGTGCTCTCGCTCTCTGAAGCATCAACTTCTGAGCCGCCAGGACCTTTCATCGCGGTGACTTTTAGGTTCTCTCTGTAGTGGCCTCTTCAAGGCCCCTCGCCAAGTCTTTTCATCCAAGTCAGACAGTCGCATCTGCTTTCTCGGGTAGCTTTGAACGGGCTGTTGTAAGGGAAGGAAAAGCTCCGTTGTTCTGGACCTCAGCTCTGTTTCATTTATTGTGGCTTTCACAGCTGCACAGCACCCAGGTTTGTGAGGCAGGTCAGGAGGTGAAGGGAAAAGGGGCAAGAAATAAAAAACCTTATCTCCCCAAGATAGAAATTAGTGCTCACAAAGATGCACGGGGGAAAGAACTATTATAGGATAAAACTAGCTACACACATTCCAGGGGCTGCAGGGACTTCTTTCAGTACAAGGCCCATTGAAACTACCTGTAGTTGAATTAGCACTCCATGACCAGAAGAAAATCAAAACTTTGTCATATGAATAGTGAACGTTAGGGCTAAAAGTCAGCACAACTCATACTGACGACCTCCAGTAACAAAGCTTTGCACAAAAGAAGTAAAATAAAATTAAAAATCTGCTAAACAAATCCAAAGATACTGCATGTTGGGACACAGCATAAAGCACGTTAATTGTCCACAGCGCCTAATGAGATTTGGAGTCCATAGCAGTAATGGAATGAATGTTGCCCCGTCTCTAAAACAAACTTATTCCTTCACCTTCCCCATCTCTCTTTATACTCGCATGCTATTAATTCAGGCTCCTAAAAAAGAACTGAAAACCAAGAGCGGAAAGTGATTTCCTATTAGTCCGTGGGCAGCAGCTCCTCTGCTCGGTGGTTTCTTGAAGCACCGAGGGATTTCTCAAGGCCTTCCCAAAGCCTGAGCCCTTGTCACTGGGAAAAGATCAGGCAGAATTTCCATCGCCTCGACACGGCCTCTGAGGCACAGACTGTCCCAAATTCCTATTAAACTCCGGCTGCATCGCAAACGAGCGGCATTTCTGGAAATCAGGTCATGGGAGCACTAAACTTGGAAAGACTGAAAATTGAGAGCAGGTTCCACGGCGAGACGACCCCTGTTAAACAGCTCAGACATCAAGACAAAACCATTTCCTCCGGCAAGCCAGAGCTTTTCCGTGTTGGGACTGGTTTTACTGCCCCTCAAAGAATCCCCTTTTCAGGGTTTTGCAGAAGGCAAGAGCTCATTTTCTTCTTTTCAGTATCTCTGTTGAATGTTAACACAGATGCTCCAGTGAGACTCGGAACGCGAAGGATCAAGAGCTCCTGGTCTGGAAGCGACGAGATGGTTTTGAAAGTATTACCCTCCATCTACAATATGTTACACTGCCTATTTATAAAGCGTGGGGACAGGTAAAGATTCCATATTTCAAAGGGTCTTTCCTAAAAACTATAGTTGTAAAATAAAACCAGCCTTAAGTTAAAACCCCAATCTACAAATCTCATGTACAACACAATTAATAAAGCTGAGTTTTGAGTTGGTTTTAAGGGTGCCTACATTAAAACTGTGCAGCAATCGACGAGTAGTTTGGTTTTTCGGGAGGTTGTTGTTTGTTTTTAAACACACTTGCAGAAAAAATTAACTATTAGAGAAAGTGCTTTAAATAGGCAGATTCTGTTTGCCATCAGAACCGCCCCCGAAAGGGCGTCCAAGTCCTTTATGTTAAAGCTTTTCATCCCCAGGATGAGATGAGGGCAAAGCGAATTCGGAGCCTGCGGAGAGCCCGATGTGTTTTGCTGCTTCTGTGCCAGGCGCATGGGGGAAAAGACGGAATATCGCAGCAAACAGGCTGGAAAAAAGAAAGGAAGTGGGGAGAAAAGGTAGAGGAAGGCGAGAGCGTCCAGGAAAACAGTGGATGGAGGTGTTTTGCTTGCTCTCGCTCTTTTCTGCGCATCCAGCGCCACGGGCAGCGCTCGGAGAGGGGCTCGGCGCACACTGGGCATTTGTGTCATGCTTACGCCGGTCGGTTCTCTAGGCTCAGCTCAGCCCCTCGGATCCCCACAGCTAAGTCCAGCCTTAAACACAACGGGCAACCTCAGAATCTCAAGCTGTTAATATATAGAAAACCCCCAAATACACCAAAATCTGTTCCTTGTATATTTTTTATGCTCCTTAGCTCCACATTATGGTAAAACAACGTTAAAACGAATAGATGCTCAGCCAGAGGGTAGGTAACAGGGATAAATTATTTACAATTTGTTAATTTTACCTGAAGTTGCTCAGTAACTTCCAAATTCAGTGGTTGCTCTCAAACAGAATTAAGTTTCAATAGCTCCCATCACTTTTAGCGTATGCTTTGAATTAGAAGAAATAATTTACTACCTACCAGCAGCATCCTGTTAGTCCTGTAATAATTTGCAAGTGTGGGTAAGAAAAGACTAAAAATGACCTTTTTGGAGAGAAAACAACCAGTGGTACCACAGAGTCCTTTACTGTGATGTCTAAACCAAAAGCAGAACAGCTTCACTAGAAGTGAAAAATGTGTTCAGCCTCTAAGATAACAGCAGTTTTAAGGCTACTGGGATATGGGGAACATGTTTGCTCTAATAGTTATTTCCAAAGATGTGTAACCACAACCAATGTAAGAGCAGATTGAAGTCCTGCCACTGAACGCCAAGTTCAGATTTCTTACATCGAGACCTGTTAGCCTGGTGGAAAAACAATAAAATAAAATAAAGTGAGAAGAAATAAAGTAAAATAAAATAAAAT